>CM064548.1:36414224-36494793 GCA_032716605.1 Paralithodes platypus | reverse complement strand
TAATAATAATTAATAAGAAGAAGAATAATAATAGACGGTTTATTGATGATTGCAGCCGTAGGCCTGACAATGTACAGAGGAACAGGGGTTTCGCTTAACTCTAACTTATATTTATCTTATAATAAGAGACCAAAGCATGAGGTTGTATAAGAGCTGTTTGACGAGATCACTAGTTAGTGTACTAGGTTGGCAGCTGATTTTCCAGATTGAGATATTATATTGTATAGGAGCATGTGTGTGTGTTTGTGTGTGTGTGTGGATGTGTGGTGTGTGTGCTGGTGTGTGTGTAGGTGTGTGTGTTGTTGGTGTGTGTTGGTGTGTGGTGTGTGTGCGTAATTTGACAGACACCGTAGACCCCCTTTCGTCTCCTGACGTGTTTACATCCCCATAACAATTGTGGGCACATCGAAAAAAGCAATTCATACTTCATGCCTGATATATTACTAATTACTCGCAAAGTGTGTTTGCGAAGACAAAAATTAACCCTCAATATTTTTTTTTACACCAAATGCATATTTTATTTTTTTGCATAACCATATACTTGTCATATGGTTCCTCTCCCATGAACGTACCTACATCACATAAAGTAATGCTTGCCGTACTATAGGCAGTTCATACTCAACATAACACTACTTGAAATGCCTGCATTTGTTGAAACCAGACGGTGGGAGCAATTGGAGGTCTGCCTAGAGAAAATTAGTCTATGGTATCTACATCGATACTTTCAACTCACTAAATACGACATTGTCTACATACTGTACAGTAATTTTGGATGGAAATGGACTGGGTGACTGCCTTTAATACCGCAATCCTTACATTTTCATCCAACATGATAGATTTAGCCAATAACAATATAATGGTAAATCGGCTGGCACTGGGAGTGACACAAGGTCAAGGTCAATAAGCATTCTGCGGGTTAAGAGGAGCCTCCACCAATCAACAGACTTTCAACTGTCTCACATATCCATTTTTACTACTAGAGATCCTTTTGTAATAAATTTGTAACTTTCCGATCGATAGGTGTCCTGGTCGAAGGCCGGTTCCTACCTTAGACAGGCTTGCTATCGCTCCCAGGAAAGAAACTCGACACCTCAAAGGCACGGAAGGTCTTTATATTGATAAAGAAATGAGGCAATAGGTCATACAATCGCACAACTAATGGGACAAACATCTTAAATTCGCATAGCTAATGGGGCTAGACATGAGGGAGAAGGGGGCCTAGAGAAAAAAACCGAAACAATATACCTCCCCTTAAACTTTCCACGAAGAGCGTCTGAAAGAATACAACAATGCCGGGCCCTGGTATCGAATTGTTCAGTGGTCCAGTGGGAGACAGAGAGAGTGCGGGACAATTAACATGCAGGGAAATTAATGTTTGAAAAGTGTGTGTGTGTGGGGGGGGGGGGGGGGGGGGGGGGGGGGTATTCAAACAAAACAAAGACGGGGGAAGAAAGAATTGGTCCGAAGTTTGTGAACGACTCGGCAACATATTGTGCCATGACACACACATGCACACACGTACATATACACATACACACACACACACACACAAACACTGGCGTACATACCCACACATGCACACTCTAGCGTTCATACACGCACACACACAAACGCGTACACACACATTCCATAGCTGCGGTTGTGGACGGCCATCGCTCACTTAGGCTACTCATCCTATCAACTCCAGTGTTCCTCAGGGCTCTGTCCTATTCTCTTTCTAATTTTCAGAAAATAAATTTCTCAACTACACCTCCAGTTCCATCCATTTGTACGCAGACAATTCTACCTAACACTACTCCATTAATTTTCCAGAACGCCCCAGCCAGCAATCCCTCAGAGACAAACATAATGAAGCCATATAACGCCTATCTTCTGATCTAACTAATATTTCTAAATGGGGCAGAGAAAACCTTGTTGCCTTTAATTCTTCCAAAACCCAATTTATCCATCTATTTACCCGTCCAGAACCCCCAGAGGATTATCCCTTATTCTTGAACAATACAAAAATCAATCCTTCATCTTCTCTCAATATTCTTGGTGTCTCTTTTTCTTCTGCTCTCACTTGGAAGAACCATATTTCCATTTGCTAAGGCAGCCTCCCAGAGGCTGGGTGTGCTCAGCCACCTCAAGGGGTTCTTTACCCCTGCGCAGCTTCTTGCTCTGTACAGGGGCCCAGTGCGTCCTTGTATTGATTATTATTTACATTTGTGGGGAGGATCCTCTCACACCGCACTCCTAGACAGAGTAGAAAGGAAAGCCTTTCGTATCATTATTTCCCGTCCACTCACTCAACTCTCTGCAAACTCTCTCTCTTCGCCGCAATGTTGCATCTCTCTCACTATTCTCCCTCATGTTTAGCCCCATCAGTTTTGAAATTATTAGACGCTCGCCTCATTCCTCTGACGATTTTAAAACCTTTCGCCTCTTTTCGTTCTCAATTTTAAGAACATTCGTACCATTTAGGTGTCGAATTTTTCCTGAAGAGCGATAGCGAGCCTGTAACTTTGGACCAAAAAATGTACAAATTAATCTCAAAGGGGTATCATGAGGATTTGTGTTAAGCTTGACGGAGGCCTAGGGAGGAAACTAAACTAATACAGATAAAAGTATATGATAAAATAAATAAAACATAACCCCTTAAATTTGAATACTGAATCTGAGGTAAATTATGCAGCCTGTGAAAAACTTGGATAAGGAGGGGGAAGTTTTGAAGGGGGGATAATGAAGATCCCACGGCCAGTCTAATTAATCAAGGTTTAATGTTTATATATCTATTGATGAGTGGGGATTTCTTGTCGTATTGTTCATAAGTGTTTTTAGGTTAATGGTCGTTGTTGTGCATTGGAAGGCAGGAACATTAAACTAATATTACTGATGCCCACGTGAAAATGACACATGTGAAAAGAGTTGAAATTAATATATATATATATATAACAAATTTAGAAATATAGTCAAACACCCACCCCAAGGCAAAATAGAGAGGCGGATGGACTTCATCAGGCCACAGCCACCTGTCGTAATCGGTTTTCTGTTATAACTGTGACAAACCAGATATCTCTATAATATCTGGTGTAGAGTGTTTGACTTTAAACAAAAAATAGTATAGTACTAATGAAATAGCCAAAATCAGGGGGTCAATACATTTTAGGAAGTCAAGTACACAACAATCAGTTAGTTTACATTGGGGAAGTCACATTTCGTTGTCAGATATCGAAGACAGGATCCGTTAATGATGTCAAAAGTACTGAACAATATTAGCATTAAATAAAGTGAGGTTGAGCTCTGGGAGGCAGGGGAAGCTAAGCCCTCTCTCTGACAGGATCAGCCCATCTCCTTGGCATCAAAGTTCTGGTAATAAAACGTCGACATATTCAGTAGATGCAGTGTGTGGTCAATTCAATGGCGTCATCATTATTAGCCGAGATGTTCTTCACAAATTTACTCAAATCATTTCTAACAGTACTAAGCTGGTGATTCTTGAAATATGTCCTTAGTATAATATTTTTCTGTTTATTGTAGTTTAAATATGAAATTGGAAGTTTGTTAAATTGTCTTTTCAAGAGGTATATTTCATATCCTTGTTTCAACAATTGTCTAATAAGAATCTTACAAGCCTCTAAAAAGTCTTTATATTTTGAACAGATTCTACTATAGCGTATTCTTTAGGAAGACAAAACTCCATAGTTTTGTCTTTTGGGGATATTTCCGCAAAGAAAGGGAAAGTTAAGGGAAAGTAAACACCCACACACACACATACAGAGAGAGACAGAGAGAGAGAGAGAGAGAGAGAGAGCGAGAGCGAGCGGTGTAAGTGTTTCCCGACCTTCTATGGCACCCCTAGTTAATTGGTTTGTTTGCAGCTTTGTAGAGTTGGGGGGATGGAGTTACAGGGGAGGTATTTGTTTTGTGTTGACCCCCACATCCCACATGTTTAACCACATTAATTATGAGATTTTTAGACGTTCGCCCCATTAGCTTGGCGATTTAAAAACCTTTCGCCCTATTTCTTTGTCAATATTAAGACCATTTGGGCCATTTAGGTTTATATTTTGTATAATATAAATATATATACAGTATATATATATATATATATTTTTTTTTTTTTTTTTTTTTTTTTTTTTTTTTTTTCTATGTGATTGAGGGAGGCAAAAGGCATAACTGCCTATAGCGAGTGCCTCCCCCATAGTTGAAAGAGTGACAAGGCCAAAATCAAGGGACGTTCGAGCCAAAATGCCTGGACACACGGAGTTTGAAGCAATTTAAGTCATAGGAAGAGGGAAAGACTGATTCTGGGAGAGAGTTCCAGAGCTCAGCTGTTGAGTAGAAGAAAGTTTGAGAGTAACGTTTCACTCTTGGGTTGGAGAGTTGCACAGAGTAGGGGTGGGATTGAGTTGCAAGATGGGTACCACGTGCCCTACGTAAAGGAGGTGGTATGCACTGGGATAGCTCTGAGGAACACTGATTATTATAGTAGCGATAGAATAGCGAGAGAGATGCAACATTGCGGCGGAGAGAGAGAGAGAGATTGCAGAGAGTTGGTGAGTGGACGGGAGTTAATGATACGAAAGGCCTTCCTTTCAACTTTGTCTAGGAGAGCGGTGTGAGTGGAACCTCCCCACACATGTGAACAATACTCAATACAATACTTTATACAATAAATATATATATATATATATATATATTTTCTTTAATGCATACAAGGTTAAAGGAAATAGCAGTATCAGCATTCAATATTTTATTATTGTGCGTTTCAATATTTCTGATTAATTTCCGTTGGGGTTCTGTCAGCAGGTGGAGGAGGTTAGCAAAGTGCATGTTGATTCGACGTTTCGCTAGGCATCTAGCATTTTCAAGAGAATTATTCAAATGTACAAAATTACGGATATATATACAAAAGAGTGGCTCGGGGGGCGATGAGGGGGTGGGGCTACTGTCTTCTATTGGTTGAGGGTAGCTTGCTTGCGAGTCGCTTACTGCTTCTCGATTTTGAGAGTACCATTTCTTAAGGTGGTGGTTAATGAGAATTCCAACAACGGACATCTTCCCTTCCTCGACATACTAGTCTCCATGAACGATCTTGGGTTCAAAACCACAGTCTACACCAAACCCACAAACACCGGACAATGCCTCAATGGTGATAGTGAATGCCCCCGCCGTTATCTCCTATCCACCATCTCGGCCTACGTCAGGAGAGCCCTCACACACTGCACTACCTAGGGAGACACCCACCAGGAACTTGAAAGACTCTCCCAAGTTCTGGTAAATAATGGGTACTCTAATTCAGATGTCGCCAGCACCATTAACCACCACCTTGAGAAATGGTACTCTCAAAATCCTTCTAACACAAACACATCAAATAAAATCAAGATCTTCTACAGTAACTACATGTCCTCTGACCACGAAACTGACGAATCCGTCATGAATGAAATAATCAACAAACATGTCGTCCCCACCAACCCTGACACCAAAATTAAGTTAATCATATACTACAAATCTCCCAAGACCTCCAACCTTGTTCTCCATAATAGACCTGCCTCCACCAAATTGAAGAGCCCGATGAACGATGACCATGTGATATACCAACACACTTGTAAATATGAGGACTGTGGGCCTCATTCCTATATTGGTATGACTCAGACTCGTCTATCCCGTCGAGTAACTCTTCACCTGCAGGCAGGAGCCATTAAAGACCATTATCTCTTCTTGAACCCCCACCCCTTACCAGTGACGATTTAAATAAACACACCTCCATAATCGACATAGAAAATATTCCAGAAGACTACCTATTCTTGAAGCCCTCTATATTCAAGCCTTAAATCCAAGCATAAACAACCAAACACTTGACTTGCAAATATTACCGTCTTCTAAACGACACTACCCCACCACGGCCCCCGCCCCAAGCCCCTCTTCATCACCTCCTACTGCTACGCATCCTGTCGCGCAAGCTACTACCCCCAGCAGCCAACCAGTGATGACCTCGCCCGCCCCCCTTATTCTTCATACTATTCCTGCCTCTACACACCTTGACACGCAAGCCTCCTCGCGCAGGACGTCTAACATCCAATCACCGATGACTTCACCCACCCTCAGCCAACCACCGACGAGAAGCAGTAAGCGACTCGCAATCAAGCTACCCTCAACCAATAGAAGACAGTAGCCCCACCCCCTCATCGCCGCCCCGAGCCACTCTTTTGTATATATATCCGTAATTTTGTACATTTTAATGTGGGAACCCTGGCCTGTGTTGTTGGCAAAGCTGGTTTCAATCAGCGGGGTTAAGCAACATGGGGTCTGGTCAGTAGTTGGATGGGTGACCGCCTGGTACCAGCACACAGCTGCTGGGTGGGTTGGGGGCCTTGTACCAGCAGGTAGAAGCTGAATGGGTGAACGCCCAGTGCCAACACGGATCAGATGTTGCCACACATACAGGGGGTGGGTGAAATTTCCCTGGCTTGCCACCAGGGTCCAAGTACCCCAGGAGTGTTGAACAAACTCCAATCCCAGTGTAGTTCCGTCTCACTCAGACGAAAATGAGCACCTGGACACGTGGCACAAATGAATCCAGGGACCTGATTGGTGGCTTCCTGCAACCAATCAAAATACACGAGCATGAGAACTTGGCTAGCCACCAGGATTGCTCATAAGTCATTGGGCTGACTTGCTCTCGTGTTAGCCTTGTCCCACCCATACATAAAGGTGGGTACCTGGAGTGTAAAAATGGCCTTGGCATGGTCGTATTCTGGGGTAAATTTGATTACTTGTCTCACCATTGCTATGTTCTCCCGCCCATATGTGTCTGTCTGTCCTGCCTGTCTCTCCATCCTCGCCCAAAAACACAACTCACGCAGGTTGGGTCAAGCCCCGACGCATTCATCTCCTATTACAATTCACTTCTTCACCCCCTACTACTTCCTCTGTCCCAACTCTAGTATTCGAGGCATTGGGTGATCAAAATTATTACTTGTCTCACCATTTCTATATTCTCCCCCCCCCCCCCCCAACATTTTAATCATTCTCTTGATATATATATATATATATATATATATATATATATATATATATATAATTATACGGTATATATGTATATATATATATATATATATATATATATATATATATATATATATATATATATATATATATATATATATATATATATATATATATATATATATATATATATATATATATATATATATATATATATATATATATATATATATATATATATATATATACTGTATATATTTATATATATATATACATTTAACCAATGAAAATATCAATAGAATACCCCCCCCTTTTAATTCAGATTATAAGCCGGGATTAGCACATATTTTTTTTTTTTTTTTTTTCAATTTAGATCCTGATTGCCTATTTATTCTACTCATTGGTGCAGCGTAATGCAACAAACATATTCTAAAGTAATTATAACCTTTAACCCTTGGAAGATTATGACGCATTTTGACAGTCTGGCTATCATTCGACCTTCTTGCTTCCACATAGCCTTCCTAATCTGAATATAATCGTCTAAGCATAGCCAGCAAACAGAATATAAATTCGTTATCGGATCTTTTAAAGGATAATTAATTTGGTTGAATTCTATTTTTACCCTTAGATATTGGGGATAAGAGCACAACAAGAAATTTTTTGAGGAAATAGGAGATCCATATGAACAAATCAATTCGCGTTTTTAACCTTTGGAAATCATGACGCGTTTTTTACAGTATATTCTGGCTATCATTAGACGATGTTATGCAGTTTAGGAACGATCTACGGGAATAATAGGGGTAAAGACTATCTCAGTTAACTGACTGACGGCCATATACCCTTCCTAATATGAATATAATTTTCAAATAATAGCAAGAAAACAACAAAGAAATGCATCATCGGATCTGTTAACCCCTTCATCAACATGAAGTCCTTTTACCTTTGATTCTGGCTAAACTTAAATTATTTTATGCAATTTAAGGAGCTATGTTACTAAGAGAAGGACGTCTTTACCCATTAAGCCATTTTAGAATAGCTAGAATAGCTATTGCACAATCTAAGGAATAATGTTACTAGTACAGTATACCTATGACGTGTCTATATTCTTATTCTAAGGTTCTGTTACAATGACTGGTTCCAAAAGGTCAAGGTTGCAAGGACACAAGTTAACTGATTTTATGCCCTAAATAACTGATAACCGGATGTCCAGGCAGAGTATCGGTGATACTTCTTTATGCAAGCTATTTTTCACCAACTGTTTTCGAAAGCCAAAACAAATAATACATTGGTTCTTGGTGTTAGTTTAACTTTATCATAATTAGATCATTGTTAAATATGTACATATTATCAGGACTAAGATTATTGGAACATTTAGCTATTGTTGCAGCTTAGCACAGTCCAACATTAGTTAAGCAAATTATCATACATGTTAAAGCCAACATTCGCTCTTGGCTACCGTGAGATCAAAAATTCATTTAGTATGTTTACCTTGCAGGAAATGCTTCAACAAAATTATTGATTGTACTTTATTCAAGTTCAAAGATAAAATTCCTAAAGAACTACATAAGTCCTCCGCCGACTCAAGACAGAGCCAGAATAGGGAAAAAACAACAGAAAACAATGAACACAAAAACAAAACACAAATTCACACACATCTAGGTCATCCAGGAGAAGACCCAGAGATCAGGGTCACCAAGGTTCTTCCAGCACTCCCCCTGACCACCCAAAGAGGTTCCGATCTCAGCAGGCAGACATGCAGCGAAGCCCTACCACCACAAGCCCGCCCACCACACTTCCAGGCGCACCCTTCATATAAACCATCTCCCCGGGCCTGGCGCCTGATGGACTATTATCAAGTTCAACTTGCGCCCGACCCCTTCCCCCAAATGAACACATGTTCACATATCTATTCACAAGCATTCTCCATTCATTCCTGTTCATTACCACTTCCCTTGCCTGATCTATAATCATTCCTCTATCATCCAAAGCTTGTCTTACACAGTCTCCATCTCAATGGGGGTCTTCCTACCCTTTGTATCTGACTCACAGATTCTCTTTGTAAGCCTTTCATCTTCCATGTGTTCAACATGACCATACCAGCTCAGCACCCTTCTGGCAACTCTGGCTGACAAATGTTCCTGCTGTCCCACTCTCATACGTATCTCTTCATTCCTCAATCTGTCTCTACGAGTAACTCCACAAATACTCCTCAAGCAGCTCATCTCCATCACATCCAGCTTTCTTCTCTCCTTTTCCTTCAGAGCCCATGTCTCAGCCCCATATATCACTGTTGGCACAATAATTCCTTGATACATTGCACTTTTGACTTTCATTCCGTGATTTCTCATCTTCCACATACTTCCCATTGCTCCGAAAACCTTCCTTCCTTCACACATATTCTGTTTTACCTCCATTTCCATACCTCCACTCCTGCTCATCGTTCCTCCTCGATATTTAAAACACTCTACTTGTTCCATTATTTCCCCATCCAGCCTCACATCTAGATTCACCCTACGATCACCCCTATAACGAACCAATACTTTACTTTTATTGACGTACACCTTCAGTTTCCTCCTCCAACAAACCACACCAAACTCTTTGACTACCCGCTGCAGTTTCTCCTCAGAAACAGCCACTAATTTAACACCTTCTACATTGCATCTTGATCCACACAATCATACGCTTCTTTCAAAATCCATAAAAGCCCAAAATATCTCCTTATGCTTCTCTAAATACTTCTCGCATAACTGTCTTACTGCAAACATCTGATCCACGCACCCTCTACCCCTCCTAAACCCGCTCTGTCCTTCTCCTATTGCAACTTCCGTACACTTTATTATCCTCTCTATCAACACCCTGCCATACAGCTTTCCAACCATTGATAATAAACTAATACCTCTATAACTTGAACACTCCTGCCGATCTCCCTTCCCCTTGTACAACGGTACAATACATGCACTAATCCAGTCCAATGGTACCATTGACACAACAAAGAACACAGTGAATAGTCTCACCAATCAATCTATTATCACATCTCCACCCTTCTTTATACACTCCACAGCAATACCATCAAAACCTTCTGCTTGTCCCGCTCATTTGTTTCACTGCTTCTTTCACCTCATTTTCCTTAATGCTTTCATTCATTCCTTGTCACCTGAGTGGCTTGGGTAACCTATCTCCATCAACCACTGCTTCAATCAATGCTTCTCTTCCATCTCTTGCATTTAGCAAAGATTAAAAATATTCAGCATATCTTTTCCTTCAACTCTTTCCACTAGTAATTCTCCATTTGCATCTTTCACTGACTCTTCCCTCTTTTGTCCTCCTTTCCTTACTCTATGTACTTCCGTCCAGAACATCTTTTTTCGTTCTTCAAAATTTGCACACAACCTTTGACTTACAAAAACCCACCTTTCTCCCTTAAACAACAGTCGCACCCACATTAGCCTTGATGACACCTCTTTCCACTCTTTGATAAACTCTTTCAACTCCTCCTTCACAATAACAGCCACTCCCTCTTTCCCCAATATTCCCTACCTTTCTACCTATCACGTTTCCAAAATCCACGTCTCCCTCTCCTTTCATCTTTGTTTCATTCAGGGAAAGCACATCATACTTCCTTCTTTCAAATAACCTTCCAACGTCCTCTCGCTTCTCATTCGTACTACATCCACGCACATTTAAAGCTCCTATTCTTAGGGTCCGGGACCACAAACGCGTTCCCTCGCCCCTATCTCTTTCTCGTTTTTTTGGTAGATATATTTAAGGGGAGAAGGATACCAAGCCCCCGCCCCCGATCCCCTTTAGCCGACTTCTACGTCTCGCAGGAGAAAGCGGTGGTGGAAGTTTCTCACCCCTCCACCACAGAGGAGGCTATCTGCACCAGAAAGTGGCGAGCTCTGGGGCCGCCGCATCTATACGCCATTTGGAAAAATAGAGATGCAGAGGGAGAAAAAGATAGAAGGGGCTATGGGAAGTAGAGGACACCAACCCTCACTTTGATAAAGGCTCAGCTCACCACACCATTTATATTATTATATTATATTATATTATATTATTATAATTGCCAGTTATTTATGTTTGTGATTCTATGTCATCATTTTATAGTCCGTATTTGGGTTTAATGATAGGTTTTCTTCATAATATTATATTCATAATATGTAATTTTTCTTTATGAAATTATTGTAATTCACAATCAAAATAGTGTTTAGTGTGTGAATCTGTTATTTTTATATTGTCTGATAATGGAGTAAGTGTCTCCGAAACATTTCAATATATAAAGACAAGATGAACGTGGTCTTCTATCATGGTCCGGTGCTACTCTTCATTATATGTATATATATATATATATATATATATATATATATATATATATATATATATATATATATATATATATACATATATAATATACCGGTATATATATATATATATATATATATATATATATATATATATATATATATATATATATATATATATATATATATATATATATAATAATGTATATATATATTTATATCCTTTAGTATCCTGCCTCCTCAGTAGTGTCAGGTCACCGTCGAGTTCTTGTTATCAGGCGTTGGCTGGCTTAATTTTGATTGTCTTTATATTTCGTATATATATTTATTTATATTATATTCATTTCTTTATTTGATATTATCGTTAATATTTGTTTTTATTATTTTCATGTATGTATTATTATATATATTGTCGGGGGGCGGTGGATTTTTCGGGGTTGGTATGGGTTCATCTTTAGTACGGCTTTAAAAAGATGCAATTGTATTTTAGGGGCCGATATGGTTGTTTTAGTGGGGGTTTGATTTGGGTGGTTTGAGATTGATACACTTTCTACGGTTTCCTCTTCTGCATATACTGTATATATATATATATATATATATATATATATATATATATATATATATATAGAAGCAATACTCTCTTGTTGCGGGAATCGGAGTCGGATGATAAAAATCAACACCTGCGCTGGTACAAACATCTTTATTTTGGTAACGTTTAGGTTTAAGCATAAACCATCTTCAGACCTGAACTGAAATGAAATAAAAGCCTATATGAATGGCAGAGTAATTTTCTAATGTAAATATTCTTATTAATAATTAAATTAAACAAATCTAGAATAAAACTTAAAATTAATAGTTATACAAATAATAACCTAATACATATTAGAACTAGTAAAGTGAAAGAATAAAATGAGAGACGAAGAAATATTATGTGAGCAATAAAAGGAGGGGGGGGGGCGAAGTTAATAACAAATGTTTTCATAATTATATATAAGAACTAACCTTTTATATATATATATATATTATATGTTAAGTATATAGGGGATTATAGGTAATAACACAACATATTAATTATTGGATAAGTGATAATAAGTATAAACGTACAGGTATAATTATAAGTACAGATATATGATAAGGCTTGTAATAAAAGCCTGAGGAGCAAGGTGATATATGACTTGTGTGGTCTAATATATCTAGGGGATATAGGAGCTTGGCTATAGAGGGTGAGTTTGAGTCTAGAGTCTAGAGGGAGTAAAGAGCTCTGTCTCTCTCTGGCTGAGGTCTGTTCAAGTCTGACTTGGCGATGCCTGAGTAAGAAGGCATCGCCTGGGTTCAAGGATGTCGATGCAACACAGCATTTACTCAGCATTCTGGTATGACGTATGACCGGATAAATACATTATACAGTTTACATTTACAGAGGAAATGGGTGTTGATTTAAGTGGAAGTATCAACAAATGTATTATATGTTAATGAGATAGATAAAGTTATAGGGAGTTTAATGAATCAAGATTGTTTAATATGAATGTTAAGAGTTTAGAAGTTACAGGGATAAAGGCATATAAGCAGTGAGATATATGTATAGCAATATATGCAGGGCTTATAACTTCATACTATATATATATATATATATATATATATATATATATATAGGGAGGTGTGGTGGAGTGGTCTTGCCACTGGCCTGGTAATCCAAAGGTCCCGGGTTCAAATCCCGATGTATCAATGGGAAGATATTATTGGGATGGAATTTGTGCTGTACCTGGTATCAGTGCATTACCACAAGCCCACCGAAACGTCAATAAAATACCCTCATTGTTCCCTGATTAAATAGCACTGTATGAATATTCCCATATTCAAAATATGCTATAGGGGTGCAATGCCTGGTGATTTATCTGCTCAACAGGTGGCGTTGTGTGTGTGTAAGTGTGAGAGTCCGAGTGTAGGGGGTGAGACAGTGAAGCACGGGAACGAGGTGGCTTCAGAGATGGGGTCGTTTCGGGCCATGAGTGAGCACCTTGCCTCATGTGAAGGCAAGATGGCAGGTGCTCGTTGTACTCTACGTGCTTCACATGTCTCACTCCCTAGACTGGAACAAGACCTCACGGGCTTCACTGTTCATTGTAAAGCGGTGAATGTTAAGGCTCTCAGCCTATGCCCGAGAGGAAGTAAGTTGGAATATAGAAAAAAAAAAAAAAAAAAAAAAAAAAATATATATATATATATATATATGTTAGTAAAGCCAGGTAATAAATTTTCTTTAATACATACGATGTTGAAAGAAATGGCAATTTCTGCGTTGGAAATTTTATTATTCAAAGTTTCCAGGTCTCTGATGAGTTTTCGCTGGGTGGCAGGAAGTAGATGAAGGAGATGAGCAAAATTCATGGTGGTACAGGGTTACATAAATGTACATGATGATACAGGATATACGACGCGTTTCACTGGACAACCAGCATTATCAAGTAAGGATGGAATGATATAAAAGGTAAACAGGAAGGGTATATATAGAGGGTGGAGGATCAGAGGAGGCGAAAAACAAGGGGCAAAAATCTACTATTGGTGGAGGGGGATTCTGGAAAAGAGAAAGGGGGGAACCGCTTCACGCATGCGCACTGGATGCGGGATGGTGGTTGGTTGGTGGGGTCGAAGCTGATTGGCTGCGTGTCGAGGGGCGTGGCCTAAGTTGTGTGGCGCCTGCGGAAGACGAAGCTGAAGGAGGTAGCACGGGGGGCTGCGTCAAGGGAACCGGGGGGCGAGGGGGGGCGTTAGGTCCTGTAGGAAAGTGCCTTTTGGCAGAAGGAAGGATCTGAAGGTCCAGAGTTTGGTTGTTGATGTTGGGATGTAAGGCTTGGATATATAAAGCTTCGAGTATAGGTAATCTCCTTGGGTCACTTTCTTTATCGAGTATGGTGGTGTGTTTCTCTAACTCGTTGCGTGTGAGGTGAGGGTGGTAAGGGGTGAGATAGTGGTCTTTGATGGCTCCAGCCTTCATCATTTACATTTATGTAACCCTGTACCACCATGAATTTTGCTCATCTCCTTCATCTACTTCCTGCCACCCAGCGAAAACTCATCAGAGACCTGGAAACTTTGAATAATAAAATTTCCAACGCAGAAATTGCCATTTCTTTCAACCTCGTATGTATTAAAGAAAATATATATATATATATATATATATATATATATATATATATATATAATTATATATATATATATGTATATATATACCGTATATATGTATATATATATATATATATATAATATTATATATATATATATATATACTATATATATATTATTATATATATATATATATATATTATTCTGTTTTTCCTTCCCTCCTTGGTATTGTTAGGGCCGCAGAGTTGTTATTGGCGGACTTTGTGAGGCTTTCAGGGGTTTATGTGGCTTTGTTATGGGATGTACGGTATGTGGCTTTGTTCTGTGGTCTATGTGGCTTTGGTCTGAGGTTTATGTGGCTTTGTTCTGTGGTCTATGTGGCTTTGGTCTGTGGTCTATGTGGCTTTGGTCTGTGGTCTAAGTGGCTTTGGTCTGCGGTCTATGTGGCTTTGGTCTGTGGTCTATGTGGCATTGGTCTGCGGTCTATGTGGCTTTGGTCTGTGTGGCTTTTGTCTGTGGTCTATGTGGCTTTGGTCTGCAGTCTATGTGGCTTTGGTCTGTGTGGCTTTGGTCTGTGGTCTATGTGGCTTTGGTCTGTGGTCTATGTGGCTTTGGTCTGTGTGGCTTTGGTCTGTGGTCTATGTGGCTTTGGTTGCGGTCTATGCGGCTTTGGTCTGTGTGGCTTTGGTCTGTGTGGCTTTGGTATGTGTGGCATTGGTATGTGGTCTATGTGGCTTTGGTTTGTGGTCTATGTGGCTTTGGTCTGTGTGGCTTTGGTCTGTGGTCTATGTGACTTTGGTCTGCGGTCTATGTTGCTTTGGTCTGTGTGGCTTTGGTCTGTGGTCTATGTGGCTTTGGTCTGTGGTCTATGTGGCTTTGGTCTGAGGTCTATGTGGTTTACGGAGATTATATTTAACTGTGTGATGGTTTATGTGTATTAATGTGCATTCTTTCCTAACACCCATCACCTCCAAATTTAATTAATGAAAGCGAGTAATTCTCGTAGAATTCGAACCTGGGATATTTCATACAGAACATACACTCTCTAACCATTAAAAAATCAAGTTTGTGTTGTGGTATTGTAGCAGATAATAAACTGGCCTCTTATTATTGCCTACGTTATTGTCCCTTGGTATGGTTTTGCAGGATATTATTATGGGTTTGAAGTGGGTTTATCTTTAGTGAAGTTTTAGTGAGGTTTATCTTTATCTTTAGTGAGCCAACCCCCATCGAGATAAATGTGTAAACATTGTTTGTAGAAAAATTGTTCCGGTCGAAGACCGGTTCCTCTTACATTATAGGCTCGCTATCGCTCGTCAGAAAAACATAGCAACTTATAGATGGTACAAAAGATCTTAAAATCGTCTTAGAATCTCAAAAACTAATGGGGATAAATATAAGGGAGAAGGGGGTCCATAAACACTCGACCGGGTCTTAATAAGGATTGTTTATGAGGTTCATATGCCTCCTATCATGGTTTCATTTTGTTCTTTGACTCTCTGGTGTTGTCAGGGCTCTGACTAGTTGTTGCTAAAGGGTTTAGGGAGGATTTTTGGAGGTTCATGTGGCTTTGTTCTGCGGTTTGTGTGATTTTAGGAGGTTTTGTGTGCTGCTTCATGTTTTGTTTAATTTTGTGCTTTAATTCAGTTGTAGTATAGTGGTGTTCTCTTAGTTATTGTGTTTATTAATGTATCTGTTTTTTGTTTAATGAATCCGGAGGCGATTGTATTGCTAGATCCCTGCCCAGTCGTTGACTTCAGCCTTAGTGTGGAGTTTTGTGGCTCTGTGTGGCTTTGTTCAAAAGTCTCTGTGGTTTATTTAGGTTCTATGGGGCTTTCTGGGGTTAGATATGGCTCTAAACCCTTTCAGTACCAGTGCCGTCCTTCTAACTGGCTTCCATTAGACTATAATATTCAGTTTATAAAGGGGCTCCAGAATATAAAAGGTTTAGAACTATTTCACTTATCCCTTTATACTACCTCAGATCCTTCTTAAACTGCACAACATCGTGTAAATATAGCTAGACTAAAATTAAAAAGACGTCACCGGTACAGAAAGGGTTAAAGAGGCCTTTGGGATTTGTCTATGCTTGTTATGTCTTTGTACAGGTCAATATTGGTTTTGAGGGTAATATGCGTTGGATTACTATAGTCTGTATATTTTCAGCTGAGGGTAAACTGCCATGTCCTCATCATGATTCCTCGGCAATTACAGAGATCTAATATTGAAATATGGTGATATTTAATTAATACACTATATGTCTTCGTTGTGTGAATATAAGGAGCTAGGTGTGGCGTTACTAGAATATAAGGAGCTAGGTGTGGCGTTACTAGAATATAAGGAGCTAGGTGAGGCGTTACTAGAATATAAGGAGCTAGGTGTGGCGTTACTAGAATATAAGGAGCTAGGTGTGGCATTACTAGAATATAAGGAGCTAGGTGTGGAGTTACTAGAATATAAGGAGCTAGGTGTGGCGTTACTAGAATATAAGGAGCTAGGTGTGGCGTTACTAGAATATAAGGAGCTAGGTGTGGCGTTACTAGAATATAAGGAGCTAGGTGTGGCGTTACTAGAATATAAGGAGCTAGGTGTGGCGTTACTAGAATATAAGGAGCTAGGTGTGGCGTTACTAGAATATAAGGAGCTAGGTGTGGCGTTACTAAATATAAGGAGCTAGGTGTGGCGTTACTAGAATATAAGGAGCTAGGTGTGGCGTTACTAGAATATAAGGAGCTAGGTGTGGCGTTACTAGAATATAAGGAGCTAGGTGTGGCGTTACTAGAATAAGGAGCTAGGTGTGGCGTTACTAGAATATAAGGAGCTAGGTGTGGCGTTACTAGAATATAAGGAGCTAGGTGTGGCGTTACTAGAATATAAGGAGCTAGGTGTGGCGTTACTAGAATATAAGGAGCTAGGTGTGGCGTTACTAGAATATAAGGAGCTAGGTGTGGCGTTACTAGAATATAAGGAGCTAGGTGTGGCGTTACTAGAATATAAGGAGCTAGGTGTGGCGTTACTAGAATATAAGGAGCTAGGTGTGGCGTTACTAGAATATAAGGAGCTAGGTGTGGCGTTACTAGAATATAAGGAGCTAGGTGTGGCGTTACTAGAATATAAGGAGCTAGGTGTGGCGTTACTAGAATATAAGGAGCTAGGTGTGGCGTTACTAGAATATAAGGAGCTAGGTGTGGCGTTACTAGAATATAAGGAGCTAGGTGTGGCGTTACTAGAATATAAGGAGCTAGGTGTGGCGTTACTAGAATATAAGGAGCTAGGTGTGGCGTTACTAGAATATAAGGAGCTAGGTGTGGCGTTACTAGAATATAAGGAGCTAGGTGTGGCGTTACTAGAATATAAGGAGCTAGGTGTGGCGTTACTAGAATATAAGGAGCTAGGTGTGGCGTTACTAGAATATAAGGAGCTAGGTGTGGCGTTACTAGAATATAAGGAGCTAGGTGTGGCGTTACTAGAATCAAGCTGTTCTTATTTGTTGAAACAGTGTGTGGTTTTGGGAGTTGTTGAGGTGTTGTAGTTAGGACGATATGGCTTTTGTGGGGAGGGTATGCAGTATAGTTGTTTTGTGTCTATGATGCATATAACGAAGCAGCCGTAAATTATTATCTGCCTTATTGTTCCCGGTCTCCTTGGTACTGTTAAGGGGAGAGGGGGCGTTTTTTTCTGGACCTCCTTCTCTCTCATATTTAGCCTTATTAGTTTTCAGATTTCAAGACGTTCGCCTATAAGTTTGGCGATGTTAAGACCTTTCCCCCATTTCTTTGTAAAAATTAAGACTGTTTGCATCATTTAGGTGGCGATGTTTTCCTGGTGAACGAAAGCGAGCTTGTAATCTAAGAGGAACCGACCTTCGGCCAGGACATGTTCCTATCGATAAATGTACATATTTGTCTTGGAGGAGGGTCTTGGGGACATGTTTGTTATAAGTTTGATGGAGGTCTAGGGAGGAAACTAAAAGAATAATAAAAAAATACACACATGAGCAACTAAATACGCCCATTCCCCCTTAACACCCTTCCAAGTTGTTGTTGGGGTGGCGTTTAGGGGTTGGGGTGGCGTTTAGGGGTTGGGGTGGCGTTTAGGGGTTGGGGTGGCGTTTAGGGGTTGGGGTGGCGTTTAGGGGTTGGGGTGGCGTTTAGGGGTTGGGGTGGCGTTTAGGGGTTTATGTGGCTTCGTTCGATGGGTTTTATGGTGGCTTTGAATTGGTTGTACGTGTACTCGTATGTCTATATGTAAATATAGTGTAAGTTTTTTTTTTTTCTATTACGCTGAGTTGTACAGTCGCGCTAATAAGTGATGGCTCGGCACCAAGTATGTTTTGATCAATAATTGGTATCAGCAATATCTAAGCTTCATTTCTTCATATCGAGTGAAATATATAAACATTTTCCTACACTTACCTACACTATTCAACATCTGACAGACATTAATACAACACAGAGCGAGCCAAACGTAATAACACCTGGGACATGACTTATTAGCGTGACCGTATGAAGGAGCACATGGAAAAACAAGCAACAACAGAGCTATTGATCCTTATGAGACTGTTTGTAACGGAAACTACCTAACTTATGTGAAAACAGGTAACGGTAGCACAGTAAAGAGTGGTGCTATTCGTTTGGGAACGCTGTTAATCGGGAGTTAAGAGCGGATTCTGAAAGTTTCAACAGTACTACACTCAATGACATTACTGGTTAGTTCATTCCATACCACATGATTGAACAATATATGCTTAGCCGTATGTGAGCTAAAAGGCTTTTTGTTTTTGTCATTGAGCTGGCGTTGTTTGTGAGGCTTAATAGGTCTCTGTATATTGTGGTCTATTTAGTATCCAGTCTTGAAGATCTATATGACTTTGAGTCGGTTGATAGGGCTTGTTTAGGATCGGCATTGTTGTTTTGGGATGTGCAAATGGTGAGTTTATGAAGTTGGTGTATATACAGTTTATATATATATATATATATATATATATATATATATATATATATATATATATATATATATATTCTGACATACGGAGCCCTGTATGTTAATTTAAGAGTTAGAATTAGAGTTCAAGGAGCCAAACTACCCAAGTGGTGAAGCAGACTAGCGAGCGAACGAGCGAGTGGGCAAACCATCTCGCCCCATACCAGCTCGCCCCATACCTCGATGACCGATGCTATGACGTATGATCGACGCCAGGAGCTGTGAGTGGACGACACACCTGTTATGTGATTCGAGGAGCTATGATTGGAGCGCGCACCACCCGCCGCCTCCTGATTCGTTCCTACACCATCATTGTTTGGTATATAAGACCCGAGTTGTGGGCATTCAAATCAGTCTCATTTGGAGTTGGGGAAGGTGAACTTGCAGCTGGAGGAAGACGGGGTGAAGTATTATAATGGGATTGTGACTGTCAGTCAGATTATATAAATGTGTGTTAAGTGTGTTCGGTGTAAACACTTACGTTATGTTGGTTAGTGAGATATGTGATTGGGAATTAACGTGATGTGTTTAATGTGTGTAATGTGTTTAACTAATTAATTGGGAATTAACGTGAACGCTACTATTACGTGCTTAACTATTTAATTGCGAATTAACGTTAACGCTATTATTATGTACTTAACTATTTTAGTTGCCTAACTTGTGGACTAAAGCAACTCTTTAAGTAATTGGGTTATGATGAAAGTAATACTATTGTTTTATATTAATACTTAAGAGTTCTTTCATTTTCTTTGAATTAAGCTTACAGTGCTTAATGGTGCTTCGTACGGTGATGCTATTGTCTCGTATTAGTAATATCGCCTTAGACTAACATGGCTGTGTTAATATTACTTCTAGTGATTTCCTAAGCTGAAGAAAATTCTTTTGCTTCAAAATATTATATTTTGCTTTTCATATTATTTGAGTGAGACCTGAATCGAATCTATGAAACGATCCTGTAACTTTATTTACTCCTAATCAAACCTCAATGTTACGTGGTTAAGAAATAAATTTAACTAATTATTAAATATATATCTAACTTTTTATGTGACTTTGATATTACTCCTGATGATAATAATAATATAATACTATTAACGTAAGACAAGAACCAAGAATAATTACATTAAATATAAATAAAAGGACATAAGAAAACTATCTATTCATTTCAAGGAGGGTAAGAGACAGAAATATTCTTACTTTAATATTTATCTTTCAAGACTTTTTATAAAATTAATAGTCCTTCTTTAGCTATAACTTATTCGGTTCATAACCATACCCTACTAAGCTTCGGTTAAATAATAATTCTTTATAAATACTACATGACTTTAATTAGTTTCAGTATTTTTCATAAGTAAAGAGTATCGGTCAATAAAGGATACCAAGTCCTAAGATTCAAAAGGAAAGGAAGCAACAACAGAAAATTATTTTATTAGATTTTACTTTTGTTTTGCCTTCAGCTGACTGATACCTTAATATATATCTCTGCTATCTAGATTCATCAAGTTAACCACTTGAGGATCAAGATACGTAACAGAAGAGTGGCGACCTCGCCAGGATCCGTTTCATACAGTTTCACTCAGTTTCATTAACGTTTCACTACTTAAAATCTAATATTAATCATGCCTCAACTAATTAATGAAGAAGATGCTCGAGTTTTCATAGAATCAGAACCCACATCCCCTGATATTGACTGTCTGTCAAAATCGGAACTGAAAGTGCTTGCCTCACATCTCCAATTAACTGTCTCAAACATGTCTAAAGTAGAGGTGGCTCAGACCATAAAAACCCACCTGTTCCCTGTAGAAGGCGGGGAGGGAGACGGAGCAGTTGGTGGGATCCCGAGTAAACCTAGCCAACTTTATGAACAATTGCCACCTGGTTTGACCGGTGATCAAGTACTGGAACTAGCCAGAATAAATACCGAAGCAAAGACCGAACAAGCCAGACTAAATATAGAACAAGCCAGACTAAATGCCGAACAAGCCAGAGCAACGACCGAACAATATGAATATCAATATCGTACGGCTCAACTAAATGTCAACACTAATGCTCCCTTAATTGCTCCCCCTCTGGGATTAACTATGACTAGTGTCATTCCACCTTTCACTGAGGATAATGTGCAGGATTTCTTTGTTTTGTTTGAGGAAGTTGCTGGAGGTATGAAGTGGACAAGAGATCAATGGCCTTTTATGTTACAAACTGTTTTGACAGGGCAGGCTCGAGCCACGTATTTGTCAGAAGTAGCAGAAGTTAGGCAGGATTATGACAATCTCAAAGAAGCTATCTTAAAAACCTATCAATTGCAGCCTGAGGCTTACAGGCAATCTTTCCGTAAAAACCCGAAGAAAGTAGAAGAAACCCATAAGGTATTTGCCAGGACCATGACTAAAACTTTCAATCATTGGGTCAAGAGTAAGAAAGTCACAAGCTACAACGATCTGAAGGAGTTGGTCCTGTTAGAAAATTTCCTATGGAAAATTGATTCTTCTGTATCCTATCATTTAAAGGGGAAAAGGGTAGATTGTCTTGCCGACGCGCCGCTGACATGGCTGACACATACGTGCTCAACAACAAATTTCGTGGAAAGAAGCCCTACGATAATTCTAGTTCTAATTTTAAGTATCCCAATCACAAATCTGACCGACCCAGTCACAAGCCTATAACGTCTTCCCCAGCTAGCCAAAATAGAATTGTTCCCCCAACTAAAAATGCGACTCAGGGCAATGGTAACAGAGGTGGGCCCCAAACTAATAGTAATGCTCAAAGAGGGAACTTTCCCGTATCCCCTAAAGTATGTACTTTTTGTGGCATGAGAGGCCACCTAGCTTATCAGTGCTGGGCCAAGGAAAAACCGGAGAGATCGGGGCAGACAGTTGCCGCCGTATCTCAAATTCCATGTGTGCCTTTAATGCAGGGCTCCCGACAGAAGGAGTACCTAGCACCAAATGTTCCTGTAATGCAGGACTCCCGACAGAAGGAGTACCTAGCACCAAAAGTTCCTTTAATGCAGGACTCTCGACAGAAGGAGTACCTAGCAGCTAACGTAAACCATCTAGACAGGGGTGTAGTAGCATGTGTGGTGCAACCCACAAGGGTTAAGCCAATAATAATTTCGCCATCAGTGCAGGACAGTTACCGTCCCTTTATTTCATCTGGCAACGTGAGATTAAATGGTTGCATGCATGAGGTAAAAATTCTGAGAGACACAGGTTCTACTAGCACCCTCATGGTGAATCCTTACACTGAGTGCCCACCTGGCGAACCAGTTGTAATGAGAGGTGCTGGAGGCCAGTTTTATGCATACTTGGTAAAAGGCGAAATTGAATGCGAGTTACTACAGGGTGAGGCCACCATAGCTTTGTGTAGGTCCCAAGATATCCCTGTGCCTGGGGTAACTCTCCTTTTGGGGAATGATGTAGCAGGTGAGAAGGTCCGACCAGACCCCATTTTGTCACTTTCCCCTGTTAACGAGCCACTAACCGGTGAGCTCGACAAGGAGTTGCCAACTGTTTTCCCTGTGTGTGCTGACAAACGTTCAATGTCTCAAGTAGCAGTTCCCTCAGACAGAAATGTACCGAATGTAAGAGTTGATGAAAGGGATGATGAGAGTGTTGCTCCAACTGTGCCTGATGATGTGACTGAGGTGGATTTATCTGACACCTTTATGGCTCATCTTGACCCTAACGATGACTATGAAACCCCTCCAAATTGTCCTAGCGGCCTGGTAGAGTTACAGAGAGATGATAGTGAATGCAAGGAGTTAGCTGCCAGGTCCGTGAGTGAAGAGGAATGTGAGAAGGAGGGTGGTGAATGTTTCTACCTCAAAGGAGGAGTATTGTGGCGAAGATGGAGACCGCCACACAGACCAATCGATGACGGGGCCTGGGACGTCCATCAAGTAGTAGTCCCCAAACCTTGTCGTAAAGATATCATGGAAATGGCACATTGTATACCATTGGCAGGACACCTAGGTGTGAGAAAAACTCTAGACAGAATCAGATCCCACTTTTACTGGCCAGGAATGCGTGCAGATGTAGTGGAGTGTTGTAGAGTGTGTCACACTTGCCAGATGACAGGAAAACCCAATCAGAAGGTGCCTGTACATCCTCTGGTGCCCTTGCCCGTTTTCGAGAATCCTTTTACTCGGGTGGTAGTGGACATTGTAGGCCCATTGCCTAAGACTTCCCAAGGTAACCTTTATTTATTAACTATCATGGACATGGCAACTCGCTACCCAGAGGCTATACCCTTAAGGACTACCTCTGCTCCAACTGTAATCAAGGAACTGTTCAAATTTTTCACCAGAATGGGTTTCCCCCATGAGGTGCAAAGTGATCAAGGAACTAATTTTACCTCTAACATTTTCCAGCAGTCCCTGAAGGAGTTGGGTATCGAGCATGTAAAGTCTAGCACCTACCACCCAGAGAGTCAAGGGGTTCTCGAACGATATCATCAGACATTAAAGGGAATGTTACGTAAGTATTGTACAGAGACCGGAGTTGAGTGGGATAAGGGGGTACCTTTTCTTTTATTTGCTACTCGTGAGGTTCCAACTGAATCCCTGGGTTTTTCCCCTAATGAGCTAGTTTTCGGTCACCAGGTAAGAGGTCCTTTGCAACTATTGCAGGATAGCCTAGTTGGCCAGGAGGGGAACCAAAACCTCCTCAAGTATGTTTCAGATTTCAAAACCCGGCTGAGATCCTCATGTGAGTTTGCCGCTCTAAACTTGACAGTGGCTAAAAGCTCCATGAAGAAATGGTATGACAGAAAAGCCCGTGAGAGGGAGTTTAAGCCCGGTGATGAGGTTTTGGTCCTGCTCCCCCTTTTTGGCCAACCTTTATCTGCTAAGTTCAGGGGCCCATATAAGATCATTCGGAGGGTGAGCATTACCGATTATCTAGTCACTACCCCAGACAGGAGAAAGCCCACGCAAGTATTCCATATAAATATGTTGAAGCCCTACCATAGGTCCCCTGATTCCTCTCTTCCAGATTCTCCCACTGTGGCAGTGAATGTCAGGACCTGTGAGCAGCCTGGTGCGGACAAAGTCTTCAGTTCTCTTACTGACCCGCAACAGACTGTTCCAGAGCCTGAAGGTATCCATGCAGACTTTGACTTGTCATGTAGCCTATCCAACTTTCAGTATAATTCAGTGGCTTTGAGGGAATTACCATCTAAACTATGTCATCTTCCCTCTGATCAAGCGAACCAACTAATCTCTGTTTTATCTCAGTCTCCCAGTGTGTTCCGTGATACTCCAGGGCTCACTTCTTTGGCCGTGCACGACATCGACGTAGGGGATGCAACTCCCATTAAACTATCCCCCTACCGTGTCTCGCCACAACGCAGGAGTATACTGCAGGTCGAGCTTGACTTTATGATTTCTAATGAACTGATCACTAGGGCCTTAAGCCAGTGGAGTAGTCCGGTCATACTTGTGCCAAAGCCAGACGGGAGCCATAGGTTTTGTAGGGTCTATAGGCAAGTCAATGCTGTCACAAAGAACGATACCTACCCACTGCCACGGATCAAAGATTGCATTTACCAGTTTGGCCTCATGCAGCAGTAAGTATAATTTAATGAGAGGATTTTGGCAATTAGCTCTCCCTTGTAGCGAGGTAAATATCATGCTTTTGTAGTGCGCTTTTAAGCCTTCAGCTGTGAGATGCCTTGCAGTTCGAATAACGCTCCAGCTACGTTCCGGCTATGTTCTGATGTGGTACCTGGAGACGTTGCCTACTTTGGGTGATATCCTTATTATATCCTAATTATAATCTTGCTGTTGCCAATCTGGTGGTGAATCTATTTATGTATTATGTTTAATATTATGTACTATACTCCTTAAACTCTTTTCTAGGGGGAGGTCTGACATACGGAGCCCTGTATGTTAATTTAAGAGTTAGAATTAGAGTTCAAGGAGCCAAACTACCCAAGTGGTGAAGCAGACTAGCGAGCGAACGAGCGAGTGGGCACACCATCTCGCCCCATACCAGCTCGCCCCATACCTCGATGACCGATGCTATGACGTATGATCGACGCCAGGAGCTGTGAGTGGACGACACACCTGTTATGTGATTCGAGGAGCTATGATTGGAGCGCGCACCACCCGCCGCCTCCTGATTCGTTCCTACACCATCATTGTTTGGTATATAAGACCCGAGTTGTGGGCATTCAAATCAGTCTCATTTGGAGTTGGGGAAGGTGAACTTGCAGCTGGAGGAAGACGGGGTGAAGTATTATAATGGGATTGTGACTGTCAGTCAGATTATATAAATGTGTGTTAAGTGTGTTCGGTGTAAACACTTACGTTATGTTGGTTAGTGAGATATGTGATTGGGAATTAACGTGATGTGTTTAATGTGTGTAATGTGTTTAACTAATTAATTGGGAATTAACGTGAACGCTACTATTACGTGCTTAACTATTTAATTGCGAATTAACGTTAACGCTATTATATGTACTTAACTATTTTAGTTGCCTAACTTGTGGACTAAAGCAACTCTTTAAGTAATTGGGTTATGATGAAAGTAATACTATTGTTTTATATTAATACTTACGAGTTCTTTCATTTTCTTTGAATTAAGCTTACAGTGCTTAATGGTGCTTCGTACGGTGATGCTATTGTCTCGTATTAGTAATATCGCCTTAGACTAACATGGCTGTGTTAATATTACTTCTAGTGATTTCCTAAGCTGAAGAAAATTCTTTTGCTTCAAAATATTATATTTTGCTTTTCATATTATTTGAGTGAGACCTGAATCGAATCTATGAAACGATCCTGTAACTTTATTTACTCATAATCAAACCTCAATGTTACGTGGTTAAGAAATAAATTTAACTAATTATTAAATATATATCTAACTTTTTATGTGACTTTGATATTACTCCTGATGATAATAATAATATAATACTATTAACGTAAGACAAGAACCAAGAATAATTACATTAAATATAAATAAAAGGACATCAGAAAACTATCTATTCATTTCAAGGAGGGTAAGAGACAGAAATATTCTTACTTTAATATTTATCTTTCAAGACTTTTTATAAAATTAATAGTCCTTCTTTAGCTATAACTTATTCGGTTCATAACCATAGCCTACTAAGCTTCGGTTAAATAATAATTCTTTATAAATACTACATGACTTTAATTAGTTTCAGTATTTTTCATAAGTAAAGAGTATCGGTCAATAAAGGATACCAAGTCCTAAGATCCAAAAGGAAAGGAAGCAACAACAGAAAATTATTTTATTAGATTTTACTTTTGTTTTGCCTTCAGCTGACTGATACCTTAATATATATCTCTGTGCTATCTAGATTCATCAAGTTAACCACTTGAGGATCAAGATACGTAACAATATATATATATATATATATATATATATATATATACAGTATATATACAGTATATGTATATATATTATATATATATATACTGTATATATATATATATATTATATTATATATATATATATATATTATATATACAGTATATACAGTATTTATATGCTCTATCTTCATCTCCCTTGTTGTTCACACCTCCCTGGTGTTTTCAGGGAGCCACTGAGTTGTTTTGGTTGTGGAATGGCTATGGTGGTGAGCAGCAAGTGGCTCTGTATGGCTTTTCCTATGCAAAGTTTTGAGGGTGTATTTGAGTTTACGTAGGTTATTCTACTTATCTACAGTATGTATAGTCACTTATACAAATCCGTGGACCCCTATGTTGTTCTTGATGTAATTCAATCATGCTCATTATATATATAAGAGGGACAGAACTTATGTGGGCAACTGTACATGTTAATTTTATCTTGGGATTTAACTCATTCAGTACCGGTGCCGTCCTTAACTATTTGACTATTTGATTCAGTTTAAAATAGGCCTCCAGCAATTTACAAGCTTCAAACTATCTCACTTAACCCTTTTTACGACCACAGATTCTTCTTAAACTGCACAAAATCGTTTCAATGTAGCTAGAATAAAATAAATTAGACGACGCCGGTACAGAAGGGGTTTAAGTGGCTTTGATATCCCAGGTGTTGCAGTGGCTTCC
Organism: Paralithodes platypus; assembly: GCA_032716605.1. Lineage (NCBI taxonomy): Eukaryota > Metazoa > Arthropoda > Malacostraca > Decapoda > Lithodidae > Paralithodes > Paralithodes platypus. The sequence continues at coordinate 36,467,349 of CM064548.1, read as the reverse complement.
AATGATTGCCCCTCTGTTTTCTTCAGGGCCGCTCTTGTATTTTCGTATGTTCACGGAGCTGCAGAGTTCTTGTTGTTGTCGAGCTGGCTACGTACGGTCGTCGGCAAAAGTCCTGGGTAATGAGGGAGAGAAGGGGTTATATTAGAGTTGTTAGGCAGGGAACATTTACCTCATCTGTACCGGCGACGTATTTTTCATTTTATTCTAGCTATTTATAGATGATTTTGTGCAGCTTATTATGTATCACTGTAGAAAAAGGGTTAGTTAAGATCTATGTCTGTTAATTGCTGGAAACCCTTTTTAAATTGAATACAATCGTCTAATAGTAGCCATAATACAATGAAAAGGACGGCACCGGTACTTAAAGGGTTAACCGACGATAGTACGTGGCGAGATGGAGCTATGTTTGGCATGTATGGGGGACTGGTATGGTATTTTGTGGGGTTAATTTGGCTCTTAGAGGATTCTGTGTGTATTGGAGGGAGGATTGGAGTAGCGCTGTATGTACTTTTATTGTTGGGCTATTTGGTTTATGGGGAAATGATGTGGATTTACTAGTGCCTAAGTTGCTTTCTTGTTTGCAGAATGTATTTTTGTTTTGTGATAAACTTTGTGTACTTTGTGTCTTCGATTGATAAGACTTTATTGTTTGAATTTATATAACTTTGGAGAACAAATTTGCTCCTGGTTTGCTCTCAGTGTCAACACGTGTAACACTGGTTACTGATCAAGTTGCTGTTAGTGCGGGTCTAGTGTAATTAGCTTAGAGTTATGGATGTTGTTGATGTTTTACAGGAATCTAGTTTTATACTACTACTACTACCTCTACTACTACTACAACTACTACTTATGCTATAACTTACGTATCCAGTATATTGAAATGGATCACATGAGATTATGTTTATTCGGTTGATTTGTAGTATAATAATATATTATATAATAATACCTGTATATAGAATATAATGGGAGGTTAAATCACAAATACTTGTGATCAAATTATGTATCAAAAGAGGCTATCAACCCTATTGGATTATTAAGCCAGCACACTGTAAGTAAAAAATAACGTCCGGACTAGAGCCTCTGCGAGAACTCCAATCCCTTGCAGAAAACAGGGGAAGAGTGAGGCTTAAATACCCGTCCTAAATCATCTGTGAGTTGCTAACTAGCCTATAAATACAAAAAGTGTTGCCATCCTTAGGGGAGGTGTGGCAGAGAGGTCTTGCCACTGGACTGGTAATCCAATGGACCTGGGTTCGAATCCCAATGTGGCAATGGGAAGATATTATTGGGATGAAATTTGTGCTGTACCTAGTTTCAGTGCATTACCACAGCACACCGAAATGCCAACAAAATACACTCATTATCCCCTGATTAAATAACATTGTATGAATATTCCCATATGCAAAATATGCTACAGGGGGGCAATGCCTAGTGAGTTAATTGTTCAATAGGTGGCGTTCTGAGAGTGCGGGTCCGAGCCTGGGGGATTAGGCGGTAAAGCGCATAGGCGGAGCAGCTTCAGAGACGCAGTTGCTTCGAGCCGTGGGCGCTTCGCATATCTCACTCCCTAGGCTGGAACAAGACCTCACGGGCCTCACCGTGTTCAGCGGTAGAGTGTGCAGGCTGTAAGAATAGAGTTTGTAAGAGCCTATGCCCGAGAGGGAGTAGTTGGAATATAGAAAAAACAAAAATCCTACTGCCTGTTGCCATATTTTTAGGAACATACTTCATTTACATACACAATTAATGTCTTACAAATTATATACATCGTACTTATACAGATAGGCAAATACATTGAAATATGCCGAACAATACAATCATATATACAATTTGATACAAATCAATGAACGTAAGAAAATCGGTACAATGCAAAGCATAACATTTAGTATGAATGTATACAAAATAGTCTATATGAAACTATAACATGCTACGCACAATACAGTGAACTAACACAAAATATAATAGTAATGATACAACAATATGGGCTGTAATACACGATGAACACAACTATATATACGAATATAAGAAAACTGGAGTCTGCAGTGAGCCGCTTGGCCCACACAAGGCAGATCCCTTTCAAACGTTTATCTAACTTATGTATACATGAAGAAATACATATAAATATACATATAATTACATATACATACAAATATACATACATACAAATACAAATTACATATATAAGATACATAAGAAAATGGGAGTCTGCAGAAAGCCGATTGGTCCACACAAGGCAGATCCTTCTCACATCAAACCTTAATTATAAGGCCGAATTATAGGCCCAACTCACTAATACTAGGGGGAATGACCTCACTAAAATGGTCAGATCAACATAAGGAAAAAGGAGTCTGTAGAGAGCCGAATGGCCCACACCCGGCAGACCCCCCTCACAACTAAACAGTATATATACATACACACACACATACATGCGCACACCTGCATACATACATACACATATAAATACATAAACATACATACAGTATATGCAATAATAATAATAAAATAGATGTGCCATTTTGCCCAAAATCAAAACAGCATACCCAACTCTGCGGATGGGTCACCATCATCACTACTAGTCACTATCACCATTACTATCATCACTACTACTTTCATCATCACTACAACTTTCACTATCAACACTACTACTTACCAAAATCACTTATACTGTCACCATCGTCACTACAACTATCACCATCATCATTACTATTATCACCATCATCTTACAATCATCATTACTACTGTCACCATCATCACTAATATTATGACCATCATCACTACTACTAGTACTGCCACCATTATATCTACTGCTGTTATCATCATCACTACCATCATCATCACTACTGTCATAATTATCACACAACTATAACCATCATCACTACTATTATAACCATCATCACTACTATCACCATTATCCCCACTGTTAATACCATAACTTCTAATGTCAACTAAACTAACTTAACCTAGCAAAATTAATGCGGGGCGACTTGTTTTTGGGGCGTCATCTCCAGTAACCATCACCAACATCACGAATACTTTCACCATCATCACTACTACTATCCCCATCATCTACTACCATCATCACTGTTACTATCACCACCACTATCCCAACAACTTTCACAATCACGACTGCCCTCACTACCATAATAACCATCATCATCACTATTGGCAATATCATAACTGCTACCATAATCACCACAACTATCTCGGACACTCAGACACAATATCGTCACCACGACAGATCATCACCACCATGGCAATTACTAGCATAATTACCACCACCATCACTACAAATACTATAATCACCATTATCGTCACATCTGAGACGTGTGTGTGATGTGTGGCGTTCTGTGATGTGTGTGCCCCTACGGGGCACACTCACACAGAAAGCAATCATCATTGCTGCCACAGAAGAATGTTAGAGGGGGTATTCTTCAAGGGGGGGGGGGGTCTGTTGGCTTGGGGGGGGGGGTGAAACCATATTTTTGACCTAAAATCATAACTATTGCACACATTCAAAATATCTGTTTTGACTGACCGTCGCATTCACGCACCGAATGTTCGTGTGAAGTTTGGTGAAAATCCGTCAAACGGTCTAGGAGGAGTATTCGGACAGACAGACATTTCGGCCGGCATGTACCACTATACGGGGGAAATACCACTCTGCTTACGCAGAGTTGATAATTATAAAAAAAAAAAATACATAGTGATCATACCTAACGTGTATATAAATTGTATATATACAGTATATATATATATATATATATATATATATATATATATATATATATATATATATATATATATATATATATATATATATACACCAAACAAGGACATCTTTATTAAACAAAAATCGGCTATCAACAAGCAGCCATCTTCAGGTATACATCTTGATCCTAAAAAACACAGAGCAGACAACTATAAGAAAGATATAAACACGTGGATCTTTTAACAATAAAGTTAGGATCAAGATGTATACCTAAAGATGGCTGCTTGTTGATAGCCGTTTTTTAAAAAATAAAGATGGCCTTGTTTTGAGTATTGTCCCTATTTGTCCTGCTGTTATGGAAATTGCGGTGTCCCAGATCACCCACTGATGTATTACTCACTATATATACATATATATATATATACTGTATATATATATATATATATATATATATATATATATATATATATATATACTTTGTATATATTTGTATATATATTTATATACTTGTGAGGGGAGAGATTGTAGAGAGGGCATTGATGGATTATGTGCTGGTGACAAGGGAAAGATTGTGTAGACTGCTGGATGTGAATGTGATGAGAGGTGAGGCGGAGGGTATGTCAGATCATTACCTGGTGGAGGGAAAGCTAAGAGTTAAGAGTTACAGGAGAATAAGAGACAAGCGTGAAGTAAGAGAGGTAATAAAAGTTAGTGAGTTAGAGAAGAGTGAAAAAGAGAGGGAGTACAAGGAAAGACTAAATGAAAAGTGGATGGAAGTGAGAGAGATGGAAGAGAGAGAAGTAGAGGTTGAATGGCTACAGTTTAAGGAAGGAGTGAAAGCAAGTGCAGAGGTAGTATGCGGCAAAAGGAAAGTAGGAGGCAGAGGTATCAGGAAGGGAAGCGAGTGGTGGAATGATACGGTGAGAAAGGCAGTTGAGGAGAAGAGACAGTGTTTTGAGAGGGTTTTACAGGATGGTAGTGTTGAGGTATGGGAGAGGTACAAGGAGAAAAGGAGAGAGGCAAAACGGAAAATTAGAGAAGCGAAAAAAGATGCAAACGAAAGGTGGGGCCAAAGGCTGAGTCAGAATTTTGAAGAACGAAAGAAGATGTTCTGGAAGGAGGTAAATAAAGTAAGGAAAGGAGGACAAAAGAGGGAAGAGTCAGTGAAAGATGAAAATGGAGAATTACTAGTGGAACCAGTTGAAGTGAGGAAAAGATATGCCAAGTATTTTGAATCTTTGTTAAATACAAGAGATGGAAGAGAAGCAGTGATTGAAGCAGAGGTGGATGGGGATAGGTTACCCAGGCCACCCAGGTGGCAGGGAATGAATAAAAGGATTGAGGAAAATGAGGTGAAAGAAGCAGTGAAACAAATGAGAGCGGGAAAAGCAGAAGGTTTGGATGGTATTGCTGTGGAGTGTATAAAGAAGGGTGGAGATGTGATAATAGATTGGTTGGTGAGACTTTTCAATGTGTGCTTTGCTGTGTCAATGGTACCAATAGACTGGAAGAGTGCATGTATTGTGCCGTTGTACAAGGGGAAGGGAGATCGGCAGGAGTGTTCAAGTTATAGAGGTATTAGTTTATTGTCAGTGGTTGGAAAGCTGTATGGCAGGGTGTTGATAGAGAGGATAATAAAGTGTACGGAAGTTGCAATAGGAGAAGAACAGTGCGGTTTTAGGAGGGGAAGAGGGTGCGTGGATCAGATGTTTGCAGTAAGACAGTTATGCGAGAAGTATTTAGAGAAGCATAAGGAGATATTTTGGGCTTTTATGGACTTGGAAAAAGCGTATGATCATGTGGACCGTGAAGCAATGTGGAAGGTGTTAAGGATTTATGAAATAGGAGGAAATTTGTTAGAAGCAGTTAAGAGTTTTTATGAAGGGAGCAGAGCATGTGTGAGAGTAGGAAATGGTGAGTTGAGTGAATGGTTTGAGGTAAAGGTAGGTTTGCGACAGGGTTGTGTAATGTCACCATGGCTGTTTAATATGTTTATGGATGGTGTGGTGAGGGAGGTGAAAAGGAGAACTATGGGAAGAGGATTGGGTTTAGTAGGAAAGAATGGTAGAGATTGGGAGTTGAATCAGTTGCTGTTCGCTGATGACACAGCATTGGTGGCGGATTCTGATGAGAAACTGCAGCGGGTAGTCAAAGAGTTTGGTGTGGTTTGTGGAAGGAGGAAACTGAAGGTGAACGTCAATAAAAGTAAAGTAATGGTGTGTAATAGGGGAGAGCATAGGGTGAATCTAGATGTGAGGCTGGATGGGGAAATATTGGAACAAATAGAGTGTTTTAAATATCTAGGAGGAACGATAAGCAGGAGTGGAGGTATGGAAGTGGAGGTAAAACAGAGAGTGTGTGAAGGAAGGAAGGTTTTTGGAGCAATGGGAAGTATGTGGAAGACGAGAAATCTCGGAGTGAAAGTAAAAAGTGCACTGTATCAAGGAATTGTTGTGCCAACAGTGATGTATGGGGCTGAGACATGGGCTCTGAAGAAAAAGGAGAAAAGAGGGCTGGATGTGATGGAGATGAGCTGCTTGAGGAGTATGTGTGGAGTTACTCGTACAGACAGATTGAGGAATGAAGAATGTAGGAGAGTGGGGCAGCAAGAACATTTGTCAGCCAGAGTGGACAGAAGGGTGCTGAGCTGGTATGGTCATGTTGAACGAATGGGAGATGAAAGGCTTACAAAGAGAATATGTGAGTCAGGTACAAGGGGAGATAGAAGGGCAGGAAGACCCCCATTGAGATGGAGAGACTGTGTAAGACAGGCTATGGATGATAGAGGAATGACTATAGATCAGGCAGGGGAAGTGGTGGTGGACAGGAGTGAATGGAGAATGCTTGTGAATAGTTGAGTGAACATGTGGTCATTTGGAGTAAGGGGTCGGGCGCAAGTTGGACTAGATAATAGTCCATCAGGCGCCTGGCCCGGGGAGACGATTAATATGAAGGGTGTGCCTGGAAGTGTGGTGGGAGGGCTTGTGGCTTTGGCTCCGCTGCATGTCTGCCTGCCGAGATCGGAACCTCTCCGGGTGGTCAGGGGCCGGGGGAGTGCTGGAGCGACCTTGGTAACCCGGGTCTCTGGGTCTTCTCCTGGGTGACCTGGATGTGTGAGAGTTTGTGTTTTTTATCTGTGTTTATTTTTTGTTTTATGTTGTTTTTGTGTTTTCCCTGTTCTTGCTCTGTCTTGAGTCGGCTACCCCCAAAATGGGGAATGGGCCTGAGCATATAGATAGATAGATAGATAGATATATATATATATATATATATATATATATATATATATATATATATATATATATATATATACCGGTATATATATATATATATATATATATTCGATATTTGAGGTAGACGGGTAGACTAATAATATTATATAATGGACGCCACCCCTCCCCTTTAGTGAGGTATGTCCATAATGATTGCAATAATGGAAACTCACAGCGCTATTGACTGGCCATTAAGCACAATTTGTGGTGATAATGGCATGGATCCCTGACATCCTTGAAAGGGCCACATTTCCGAGGAATATGTTCTGTGAAGCACTCTAGTCGACAATGTTAATGTTCTCCCGTTCTCTCTCTCTCTCTCTCTCTCTCTTTGTATATATATATATATATTATATATATACAGTATATATATCTGGTTCTTCAAAATATGTGTAATCAATTCATAAGATGATAAGATCGCGGGAAATTGCATAAGGCCATGCGGCCCACACGAAGCAGCTCCCATTCACATCCAGCCCATATCATCCATATGGGAATCCAACTTACGCTTAAAGTTTTCAACTGTTCCTGAGCTAATCACTGCTCTGGGCAGTCCATTCCACATGTTAACAACTATAGTCCCAAACCAGTGCTTTCCTATATATTTCCTAAATCTAAACTTATCTAACTTGAAACCATTCGAGCGGGTTTTGTCGCCGTTCTTTAGCTTTAATACCTCATATATATCGCCCTTATTTATTCCTTGTATCCATTTAAATACCTCTATCATATCTACCCTACATCTTCGTCTTTCTAGTGAGTGCAAACCTAAGGCTTTCAACCTCTCCTCATACGATAAGTTTCTAATATTATGTATCATGTTCGTCATTCTTCTTTGGACTGCCTCTAAAGGGTCGATATCCATTCCGTAATAAGGGCGCCAACATTGGACAGCATAGTCTAAATGGTGTCTTTCTAGTGCTAAGTATAGTTTTAAGAAAACTTCAGCAGTCCTGTTGCTAACACTCCTAGATATGAATCCTAAACTCTATTTGCCCTGTTCCTAGCACTTATGCATTGTTTTCTGGGTTTCAGATCATTACTAACGAGCACCCCCAGATCCTTCTCACACTCTGAATTATCCCATTCTACATGGTCTAGTTTGTATTTCGCTTTTAAATTACGATTTCCAATCCTTAATACCTTACATTTGTCTACATTGAAACTCATCTGCCAATTTATGGACCACTCATGCAAATGATCGAGTTCCTTTTGAAGACATTCCCAGTCGCTAGCTGACTCTATTATCCTACCCATTTTAGTATCATCAGCAAATTTACTGATGCTGCTCTTTATGCCTGAGTCAACATCATTTATGTAGATAATGAACAGAAGGTGCCCAAAAGCTGACCCTTGGAGGACCCCACTTTTAACTAATCCCCAGTCCGATTTTATACCATTGATACTAACTCTCTGCCTCCTACCAATCAGCCATGACCTAATCCACTTGAGTAGCGTCCCCCCAATACCATATCCTTATATCTTCCTTAACAGCCTTTCATGTGGAACTCTATCAAAGGTCTTACTGAAGTCTAAGTAAACTATATCATAATACTTGTTGTTATCTACCGCTCCATATACCTTGGAGAAAAAACTGAGTAAATTTGTTAGGCAGGATCGCCCTGGAGTGAATCCATGTTGAGAGCGTTAATTTAACTTGAACATTTCTAAAGTGATTTATAATTTTCCTGGCAATAATTGATTCAAGCAATTTCTCTATAATTGATGTGAGACTAATGGGACGGCAATTTGATGCTATGGCCTTTTTATTTAAATATCGGAACTATATTTGTAAGCTTCCATGAATCAGGAACTAAGCCTAAATCTAGTGAATTAATAAATAGATGAGTTAATGGGTAACTTAATCCGTCCTTGCATTATTTTAATACCGTAACATACACCTCATCTGGACCTGAAGATGTCTGAGTTTTAGTCTATCTATTTCCTTAATTACTTCGTCACTAGTGAACTGAACTTAGCTTACTATGTCGCCTATACTGCCGGTTACTCCTACTGTACCGGAGACGTCTTTTTAAGTATTGTCTGGCTGCTACTAATCAATTATATTTAGTTAAAGAAGTAACTCTAGATATTATAAGGCTTCGAACGATCTCAATCAACCTTTTTAAATATCACATATCATTCCTAAGCTGCATAAAATAGTCTGAATATAGCTAGAATAAAATATAACCGACGTCGCTGGTACAGGAAGGGTTATAAACTTGGTTGACTACTGGAACTTGATCTAAATTTTCGTTTGTAAAAACAGAAGGGAAATGACTATTTAGAGTATTGCACATATTTAACTCATCATCTGTATTCTCACCTATCACATTCTTAAGGGGCCCTACTATATCCTTTACCTTAGATTTATACAATTGATAAAATGCTCTAGGGGTGTTTTTGGATTAATTTGTTACCTTGATTTCGTAGTTTCTTTTTTCCTTCTTAATTTCCTTCTTTACCTGCCTCGACAAGTTATGGTGGTATCCTATTAGGTGGATTTCGCCTTTCTGTATTTTTCTGTATGCACCTCTCTTTCTACCTATAAGATCTAATATTTTATTTGTCATCCATTTTGGTTGGTTTCTATGTGATCTATATTTTCTTTTTGGTATATATTTATCTTGTTCGCTCTGTAAGGCAGGGATGAACTGATTATACACACTATTTAAATTGTCAGTTGATTGTCTAACTATCACAGCTGTGTGACCCACCTGGCCTCGACCTCTCTATTCTTCTGGAACTAATTGGCTTACCTGACCTAAATCTCCTGCCTCACCTTTAATTTTGAGTGATCTTTTTAATCCCCTAAAATTCGCCTTTCTAAAGTCAGGGATAAAAACCTTATTTTCCTTTGGTTTAAAATTGAATTGTATAGAGAAGTATATTGATTTATGGTCACTGTTCCCTAGCTGGTCGCCCACTTCTAAATTGAATTGTATAGAGAAGTATATTGATTTATGGTCACTGTTCCCTAGCTGGTCGCCCACTTCTAATTGATTGTATAGAGAAGTATATTGATTTATGGTCACTGTTCCCTAGCTGGTCGCCCACTTCTAAATTGAATTGTATAGAGAAGTATATTGATTTATGGTCACTGTTCCCTAGCTGGTCGCCCACTTCTAAATTGAATTGTATAGAGAAGTATATTGATTTATGGTCACTGTTCCCTAGCTGGTCGCCCACTTCTAAATTGATGGTCACTGTTCCCTAGCTGGTCGCCCACTTCTAAATTGATGGTCACTGTTCCCTAGCTGGTCGCCCACTTCTAAATTGATGGTCACTGTTCCCTAGCTGGTCGCCCACTTCTAAATGTGTTATTCAATTGTCTTTGTTGCTAAGAACTAGGTCCAGAATATTATATCATCTAATTGGCGAATTTACAAATTGAAAAAGAAAGTTGTCTAGTACTAATTCAAGAAAATCTTCAGATTCGCTATTGCTAGTTTGATTAACCTAGTCTATACCTGGAAGATTAAAGTCGCCTAAAATGCAAACATTTTTATTCTGAGATGCCTTACTGATTTCTTCCCATAATGATTTGCCTAAATTTCGACAAAGACAGGGTGCTCTATAAATGAATGTTTTCTTTGTATACAACCTACACCATTCATATTTTCAGTATTTGGTGATAACATGTTGGCTAAATAATTAAGCCTGTAGCTGAAATGGTTTTAACAATAGAGCGTAAAATAAAAATTGCCCATTTACGGTATGACAGCATATGATTATATGTGGCTGTCCCGTTGTCGGAAATTAAAGTAGTGCTGGGAATGCTGACAAACATTTAAAGAAAGCATTTTGAGAGCAAGGGCGGATCCGATTGTTACCTTCGTCCCACGTTGGGGTTTGAACCTTCGTGGGATTAGTATCCGTCTGTTTTTTTTTTTTTTTTTTTTTTTTTTTTTTTTTTTAGTATTCATATTTCCGCACTTAAATAGCCTAACCTAGGTTAGACATATGTCAAAAGATAGCACTCGTTGTCATTTTGCGAATATTGGAGACAAACATTCTAGAGTGACCAAGTGGTTCAGTTTTTTAATGGTGAAAATAATAGGGTAAATTTTGCGGCGATCTGGGAGTTTCAGGAACTTTATAAATTTCCAATAAGAAATGGACTAACGGAGGGTAGATACACATCAGGAGGCAGTACTCACTTTTATCTTATGAATGGTGAAGAGTAAAACAATGTACAACAATTGTTTTGTGTTTGAGGTACAAAATAAAAGTACTGGTTTCATCTGCAGATGGATACGAGGGAGTACATGGAGGAAATGGTTACGGAAGGAGGAATCTGGAAGGCGAATATATACTGGAGTCCTGCGATGCACTCTACATGGTTGTGTGTAACACAAAGATAAAAAAAAAGACAGAGCCATCTGGTAACATATAAATCTTGGGTCTCCAGTAGCCAGATAGATTACTTCTTGGTTAACAGGAAAGACTGGAAACTGGTTCGGGATATAAAGGTCATCCCGAGCAAAGAATGTATCCCCCAGCTTAAGCTACTTGTGTGCGACATGAGCCTATGTAGAGAACCTGAGCGCAAGAAGGTATACATGCCCCAAAAGGATAGTGTGGCTGCTGAATAACAAGGAAGTTAGGGATAGGTTTCATAGTGAGCTAGAGGAAATTTATTGACATAAGGAAGCTAGGCCTAGCGATGTAAATAGTCAATGGAATTTCCTAAAGAATAACCTTCTCACTGCCGCTGACAAAGTCTGTGGGAAAACAAAGGGTTATCCCTGGTATAAGACCTCCTGGTCGTAGAAGGATGAGGTAGAAAAATGCTGTGAAAGAGAAAAGGAATGCTTCAAAGCATGGAAGAAGGGAGGCAGTTAAGGAGGAATACCAGGCAGCTAAACGAACTGCCAGAAGAGACAATCTCAATAGGATCTTCAACCTAGCTAGGAGAGTTAAAAATTACAGTAGAGATATTATAGGTGAACAGTATGTTAAAAACGATAATGGGACGATTTTGTATGCAGAAGATTAAATCAGAGAAGCATGGAAGGCATATTATGACCGATTGCTAAATGTAGAGTTTGAATGGGATAAGGAACAGCTTAGTATCGAAAAACCAACATCTGGACCCTCTCCTTTTATAGCACCAGCTGTAGTGATCGATGCAATCAATAACATGAAGGACGGTACAGCTCCATGGTGCTCTGACATTGTCGCTGAGATGATAACAGCCTCAGGGGAGACTGGTGTCAGCTTAGTCACTGAGATAATAAACAACATTATAAAAGATGAGCAAATCCCCGAGGAATGGCACAAAAGTGTATTAGTAAACATATACAAAGGAAAAGGGGATGCGCTAGATAGAGGTAATTACAGGGTCCTGAAAATGCTTGACCAAATCATGAAGGTCTGTGAGAGTCTTTGAGGGTTTGATCAGGCAAAGCATCTCCATTGATGATATGCAGTTTAGTTTTATCCCAGGACGTGGTACAACTAATGCTATCTTCATAGTCAGGCAGATACAGGAAAGATATTTACTAAAAGGCAGGGAGTTTTAAGTTGTGTTTGTAGACCTGGAGAAGGCCTTTGACAGGGTGCCTAGAGATGTTGTGCAGTGGGCTATGAGGAAACTTGGTGTGGAAGAGTGACTAGTATGTGTGATAATGAAGATGTATGAGGATTCGCAAACTGCGGGGAGGGTGAAAGGTGTACTGAGTTCACAGTCCGTGTTGGAGTTCATCAGAGTTCAGTGTTAAGCCCCCTCCTCTTTATTTTGGTCTTGGAGGCACCGTCTTGCGATTTTAGATCCGGACTCCCGTGGGAACTGTTTCATGCAGAGGATTAGTCCAAATAGCTGACAATGTGCAAGATGCTGAGGCCAAATTAAAAAAATGGAGAGAGGGCATGCCGAGCAAGGGTTTAAGAGTCAATATTAACAAAACCAAGGCATTGTAGTTTGATATGAGGCAGTGTGGAAAAGAGCGGTGCATACTCATGTGCAGTGTGTGGAAAGGGCGTGGGTGCTAACTCAATTCGGTGTAGTGTCTATCGATGTTGGGTGCACCATGGGAGTAAGAGCTGTAGTAGAATATAAGGACCCCTGCTGAAGGATTAGTCAGAAATCGAGAAATGTGAGTGCGTAGTATGCAAGGGCGAGCTTGTGCTAAATGATGATCCTGTGGCTGTGAATTTTGGAAATGAGTCATTGGAGCTGGTGGACAAGTTTTGTTACCTAGGAGATACCATCTCTGCCGGTGGTGGAGCCGAGGCTGCCACTGTCACTAGAATTAGATGTGGATGGGGGAAGTTCAGAGAACTGCTGCTATTTCTGACCATGAAAAGAAGGCCTCTCCCCCTGAAGGGAAAGGTGTATGTCTCACATGTTAGAAGTGCAATGACCAATGCCTCAGAAACATGGGCCGTTAAAGAAGAGGATGTCAACAGAAGGGAACGTAATGAGATGAGAATGGTGGGATGGATGTGTGGGGCCAAACTGCAGGATAGAATACAAAATTATGAGATGAGGAGACACTTAGGTATAAAGAGTATTAGCGAGGAGATGCGTATAAGTAGACTGGGATGGTATGGGCATGTAGAGAGAATGGATGAACAACATTGGGTGAAAAGATGCAAGTCTGTGATTGTGGAGGGAGCTGCACCAAGGGGTGGAACGAGGAAGACCTGGGTTCGGACTATACGTACCGTACCGATCTTGAATCCAAAAACATGACAAGTGAAGCAGCCCTTAAAATTAACAGGGTTGCCTAGAACGCCGCCATTAGGACAAGAGACTCAAACTGCATGTATGTGTGAAGCATTCAGTCATGAAATTGTATGTATGTATGTATGTACACACCCTCACATACCTAGCTACACATACACACACACGCACATAATTATATGCAGTTACATTTTATATGAAATGACAATACAAATGTTCCAGGAAATCTAGTTACGTGTCATGTATTATTAAAAATATAGCACTCCCAACATATTCACCAATATCAGTATTATAATTCAGCTGAGCTCTCTCTCTCTCCATATATATCTCTCTCTCTATCTATCTATCTATCTATCTATATATATATATATATATATATATATATATATATATATATATATATATATATATATATATATATACATATATATATACCGGGTATATATATATATATATATATATATATACAGTATATATATATATGTGTGTGTGTGTGTGTGTGTTTATGTAAAGATCCCACTTTCCCTGCACGCACACTACCCCCCCCCCCCCCCTCCAACACACGCACACACTCACACACACTGTACAGCACCCAGCGACCCACATCAAGGCATGTCAATAAAATACTAACCAAATTAATCCCCCTCCGAGGACCCGCCCACGAAGGAATTAATCAGCTCTCCCCGTGCCTGCCTCTTTGCTATCGTGTAGTAAGAGAGATATGACCAGCTTTGTATATGGATCTCAGTTTGGCGTCGTCATTATTAACTCTTTCAGTACAGGTGACGTCTTTCTTATTGGATTTCAGCTATATCTAGACGATTTTATGAAGCTTACGTAGGGTGTATGCTTGCTAAAAGGATTAATTGACATAATCTGTGGCCGTATAATGGGTAGACGTCCTTCCTCAGCACAATAATAATCGTTCAATAGTTGCTTGAATATATGGACAAATATGTCACTGATACTAAGGGGGTTAATAATCGTTCAATAGTTGCTTGAATATATGGACAGATATGTCACTGATACTAAGTGGGTTAATAATCGTTTTGAATTTATGCTTTGATCCTGAAGAATTTCGATGCATAGGCCAATCTATACATCTTGTACCAGTAGTGTCCAATGTTTTTTAACCCTCTCATGATCCTACGATGCATTTATGTTCTGTTTTATGGCTATTATTTGACGATTTTAATCATATTATGAAGGGTATGTGGAAGTCAGAGGGTTAATTGAGATGCGCTTCATCTTTTTAATGGCCACACATTTTTTCTAAGGTGTGTAAAAGCGTCTAACTAATGATAGCCAGAATAAACTGTCAAAATGCGTCATGATCTTCAGAGGGTTAAGACAAATATATAGGCATTTAATATAATAAAGATTAAAGGGTTAATGATAGGGGTATATCTAAGTGCAAAGTAAAGATTATTCCCCCAGTGTCACCAATATGGCGGAGGTTGGCCGATCTCCTTGAGGGAGGGCTCTTGACTGTGACCTATTGAGCTACCACTTGGCTTTGTCGTCAGAAAAAAATGGGAGAGTGGTTGGGGTTGAGGGCAGCTCGATTTACAGGCCAGGGGAAGGTGGAATTAGGGTGAGGTCGGTTTAAAAGTTATTTATTCAGGGGAGGGTTTTTTATATTTTATGTTTATTCTTTTTATGATTACATCTATATTAATTATATTTTCTTCTCTAGACCTCCATCAAGCTCAATAAAGAAACACCCCCAAGACCCCCTTCGAGATAAAAAGTGTACATTTTTCGGTAGAAACATTGAACTCAAAATTATCATGAACCCCCCCCCCCCCTTAATGTGAAAATCTTGCAAGGCAGTAATTTAGTAGAGGTCATTGTTTGGATCTGACACACAGTTTCAGCCAACTCCTTGATGTATGTTATTATACCTCCCCTTCCTTACCTCCCTTCCTCCCCCTTCCCCCAACACTCCTTCGCCTTCCATCAAACACCCCTCCCTCCATCTCCTTCCCTCCAATACTAATTCCCTACCTTACAACACTCCTCCTCCCCCTATCACTCCAACAATATCTAACAGGGCTAAACATGAGGGAGCAGGTGGTCTCCTCCAACACTCCTCCCCTTCTCTTCTCATTCCCTCGTAATTTCCAGGCTCGCTATCGTTTGTCAGGATAAACATCGACACTGAAATAGCTCAAAAGGTACTAATACAGACAAATACATGGGACAAAAGGTCTTAAAATGTCTAGGGCAATCGTCATAAAACTCAAAACTAATGGAGTTAAACATTCCTCCCTCCAACACTCACCCCCATCCCCTTCCCTACAACACTCCTCCCACCATCCCCTTCCCTCCAACACTCCTCCCACCATCCCCTTCCCTACAACACTCCTCCCACCATCCCCTTCCCTACAACACTCCTCCCACCATCCCCTTCCCTCCAACACTCCTCCCACCATCCCCTTCCCTCCAACACTCCTCCCACCATCCCCTTCCCTCCAACACTCCTCCCACCATCCCCTTCCCTCCAACACTCCTTCCTCCATCCCCTTCCCTCCAACACTCCTCCCACCATCCCCTTCCCTCCAACACTTCTCCCATCATCCCCCTCCCTCCAACACTCCTTCCTCCATCCCTCTCCTCCAACACTCCTCCCACCATCCCCTTCCCTCCAACACTCCTCCTACCATCCCCTTCCCACCAACACTCCTCTCTCCATCTCCTTCCCTCCAACACTCCTCCCACCATCCCCTTCCCTCCAACACTCCTCCCACCATCCCCTTCGCTCCAACACTCCTCCCTCCCTCCCTTCCCCCCAACACTCCTCCATCCCCTTCCCTCCAACACTCCTCCCACCATCCCCTTCCCTCCAACACTCCTCCCACCATCCCCTTCCCTCCAACACTCCTCCTCCACCATCCTCCAACACTCCTCTCCACCATCCCCTTCCCTCCAACACTCCACCCACCATCCCCTTCCCTCCAACACTCCTCCCTCTTCCCCTTCCCTCCAACACTCCTCCCACCATCCCCTTCCCTCCAAGACTCCTCCCACCACCTCCTTCCCTCCAACACTCCTCCCACCATCCCTTCCCTCCAACACTCCTCCCACCATCCCGTTCCCTCCAACACTTCTCCCACCATCCCCTTCCCTCCAACACTCCTCCCACCATCCCCTTCCCTCCAACACTCCTCCCACCATCCCCTTCCCTCCAACACTCCTCCCTCCATCCCCTTCCCTCCAACACTCCTCCCACCATCCCCTTCCCTCCAACACTCTTTCCACCATCCCCTTCCCTCCAACACTCCTCCCACCATCTCCCTCCCTCCAACACTCCTCCCACCATCCCCTTCCCTCCAACACTCCTCCCACCATCCCCTTCCCTCCAACACTCCTCCCACCATCCCCTTCCCTCCAACACTCCTCCCACCATCCCCTTCCCTCCAACACTCCTCCCTCCATCCCCTTCCCTCCAACACTCCTCCCACCATCCCCTTCCCTCCAACACTCCTCCCTCCATCCCCTTCCCTCCAACACTCCTCCCACCATCCCCTTCCCTCCAACACTCCTCCCTCCATCCCCTTCCCTCCAACACTCCTCCCTCCATCCCCTTCCCTCCAACACTCCTCCCACCATCCCCTTCCCTCCAACACTTCTCCCACCATCCCCTTCCCTCCAACACTCCTCCCTCCATCCCCTTCCCTCCAACACTCCTCCCACCATCCCCTTCCCTCCAACACTCCTCCCACCATCCCCTTCCCTCCAACACTCCTCCCACCATCCCCTTCCCTCCAACACTCCTCCCTCCATCCCCTTCCCTCCAACACTCCTCCCCCCATCCCCTTCCCTCCAACACTCCTTCCACCATCCCCTTCCCTCCAACACTCCTCCCTCCCTCCCCTTCCCTCCAACACTCCTCCCACCATCCCCTTCCCTCCAACACTCCTCCCACCATCCCCTTCCCTCCAACACTCCTCCCACCATCCCCTTCCCTCCAACACTCTTCCCACCATCCCCTTCCCTCCAACACTCTTTCCACCATCCCCTTCCCTCCAACACTCCTCCCACCATCCCCTTCCCTCCAACTCTCCTCCCACCATCCCTTCCCTCCAACACTCCTCCCACCATCCCTTTCCCTCCAACACTCCTCCCACCATCCCCTTCCCTCCAACACTCCTCCCACCATCCCCTTCCCTCCAACACTCCTCCCACCATCCCCTTCCCTCCAACACTCCTCCCACCATCCCCTTCCCTCCAACACTCCTCCCACCATCCCCTTCCCTCCAACACTCCTCCCTCCATCCCTTTCCCTCCAACACTCCTCCCACCATCCCCTTCCCTCCAACACTCCTCCCTCCATCCCCTTCCCTCCAACACTCCTCCCTCCATCCCCTTCCCTCCAACTCTCCTCCCACCATCCCTTCCCTCCAACACTCCTCCCACCATCCCTTTCCCTCCAACACTCCTCCCACCATCCCCTTCCCTCCAACACTCCTCCCACCATCCCCTTCCCTCCAACACTCCTCCCACCATCCCCTTCCCTCCAACACTCCTCCCACCATCCCCTTCCCTCCAACACTCCTCCCACCATCCCCTTCCCTCCAACACTCCTCCCACCATCCCCTTCCCTCCAACCCTCCTCCCACCATCCCCTTCCCTCCAACACTTCTCCCACCATCCCGTTCCCACCAACACTCCTCCCACCATCCCCTCCCCAACACTCCTCTCCCCCATCCCCTTCCTCCAACACTCCTCCCACCATCCCCTTCCCTCCAACACTCCTCCCACCATCCCCTTCCTCCAACACTCCTCCCACCATATCCCCTTCCCTCCAACACTCCCCTCCCACCATCCCCCCCTTCCCTCCAACACTCCTTCCTCCATCCGCCAACCTCCTCCCTCCCGTTCCCTCCACACTCCTCCCACCATCCCTTCCCTCCAACACCGCCCATCTCCCTTCCTCCAACGTCCTCCCTCATCCCCTCCCTCCACACTCCTCTCCACCATCGCCCCCTCCAACACTCTTCCAAACCATCCCCTCGCCCTCCAACACTCTCCCTCCATCCCCTTCCCTCCAACACTCCTCCCACCATCCCCTTCCCTACAACACTCCTCCCACTATCCCCTTCCCTCCAACACTCCTCCCACCATCCCCTTCCCTACAACACTCCTCCTCCCTCCATCCCATTTCCTCCAACACTCCTCCCTCCATCCCCTTCCCTCCAACACTCCTCCCACCATCCCCTTCCCTCCAACACTCCTCCCTCCATCCCCTTCCCTCCAACACTCCTCCACCATCCCCTTCCCTCCAACACTCCTCCACCATCCCCTTCCCTCCAACACTCCTCCCACCATCCCCTTCCCTCCAACACTCCTCCCACCATCCCCTTCCCTCCAACACTCCTCCCACCATCCCCTTCCCTCCAACACTCCTCCCTCCATCCCCTTCCCTCCAACACTCCTCCCACCATCCCCTTCCCTCCAACACTCCTCCCACCATCCCCTTCCCTCCAACACTCCTCCCTCCATCCCCTTCCCTCCAACACTCCTCCCACCATCCCCTTTCCTCCAACACTCCTCCCACCACACCATCCCCTTCCCTCCAACACTCCTCCCACCATCCCCTTTCCTCCAACACTCCTCCCACCATCCCCTTCCCTCCAACACTCATCCCTTCATCCCCTTCCCTCCAACACTCCTCCCTCCATCCCCTTCCCTCCAACACTCCTCCCACCATCCCCTTCCCTCCAACACTCCTCCCACCATCCCCTTCCCTCCAACACTCCTCCCACCATCCCCTTCCCTCCAACACTCCTCCCGCCATCCCCTTCCCTCCAACACTCCTCCCACCATCCCGCTCCCTCCAACACTCCTCCCACCATCCCCTTCTGTCCAACACTCTTCCCACCATCCCCTTCCCTCCATCACTCTTTCCACCATCCCCTTCCCTCCAACACTCCTCCCACCATCTCCCTCCCTCCCACACTCCTCCCACCATCCCCTTCCTTCCAACACTCCTCCCACCATCCCCTTCCCTCCAACACTCCTCCCACCATCCCCTTCCCTCCCACACTCCTCCCCCCTCCCTTCCCTCCACACTCCTCCCTCCATCCCCTTCCCTCCAACACTCCTCCCACCATCCCCTTCCCTCCAACACTCCTCCCACCATCCCCTTCCCTTCAACACTCCTCCCCTTTCCCTCCAACACTCCTTCCACCAACCCCTTCTCCAACACTCCTCCACACTCCTCCCACCATCGCCTTCCCTCCAACACTCCTCCCACCATCCCCTTCCCTCCAACACTCCTCCCACCATCCCCTTCCCTCCAACACTCCTCCCACCATCCCCTTCCCTCCAACACTCCTCCCTCCATCCCCTTCCCTCCAACACTCCTCTCTCCATCCAATTCCCTCCAACACTCCTCCCTCCATCCCCGTCCCTCCAACACTCCTCCCACCATCCCCTTCCATCCAACACTCCTCCCACTATCCCTCCAACACTCCTCCCTCCAACACTCCTCCCTCCATCTCCTTCCCACCAACACTCCTCCCACCATCCCCTTCCCTACAACACTCCTCCCACCATCCCCTTCCCTCCAACACTCCTCCCACCATCCCCTTCCCTCCAACACTCCTCCCTCCATCCCCTTCCCTCCAACACTCCTCCCACCATCCCCTTCCCTCCAACACTCCTCCCACCATCCCCTTCCCCCCCACACTCCTCCCACCATCCCCTTCCCTCCAACACTCCTCCCACCATCCCTTCCCTCCAACACTCCTCCCACCATCCCCTTCCCTCCAACACTCCTCCCACCATCCCCTTCCCTCCAACACTCCTCCCACTATCCCCTTCCATCCAACACTCCTCCCTCCATCCCCTTCCCTCCAACACTCCTCCCACCATCCCCTTCCCTCCAACACTCCTCCCACCATCCCCTTCCCTCCAACACTCCTCCCTCCATCCCTTTCCCTCCAACACTCCTCCCACCATCCCCTTCCCTCCAACACTCCTTTCTCCATCCCCTTCCCTCCAACTCTCCTCCCACCATCCCTTCCCTCCAACACTCCTCCCACCATCCCTTTCCCTCCAACACTCCTCCCACCATCCCCTTCCATCCAACACTCCTCCCACTATCCCTTTCCCTCCAACACTCCTCCCTCCAACACTCCCCCCACCATCCCCTTCCCTCCAACACTCTTCCCACCATCCCCTTCCCTCCAACACTCCTCCCTCCATCCCCTTCCCTCCCTCCACACTCCTCCCACCAACCCCTTCCCTCCAACACTCCTCCCACCATCCCCTTCCCTCCAACACTCCTCCCACCATCCCCTTCCCTCCAACACTCCTCCCTCCATCCCCTTCCCTCCAACACTCCTCCCACCATCCCCTTCCCTCCAACACTCCTCCCACCATCCCCTTCCCTCCAACACTCCTCCCACCATCCCCTTCCCTCCAACACTCCTCCCACCATCCCCTTCCCTCCAACACTTCTCCCTCCATCCCCTTCCCTCCAACACTCCTCCACCATCCCCTTCCCTCCAACACTCCTCCCACCATCCCCTTCCCTCCAACACTCCTCCCTCCATCCCTTTCCCTCCCTCCACTCCTTCCCTCCATCCCCTTCCCTCCAACACTCCTCCCACCATCCCCTTCCCTCCAACACTCCTCCCTCCATCCCCCCTTCCCTCCAACACTCCTCCCACCAACCCCTTCCCTCCAACACTCCTCCCACCATCCCCTTCCCTCTAACACTCCTCCCACCATCCCCTTCCATCCAACACTCCTCCCACCATCCCCTTACCTCGAACACTCCCCCCACCATTCCCTTCCCTCCAACACTCCTCCCTCCATCCCCTTCCCTCCAACACTCCTCCCACCATCCCCTTCCCTCCAACACTCCTCCCACCATCCCTTTCCCTCCAACACTCCTCCCACCATCCCCTTCTCTCCAACACTCCTCCCACCATCCCCTTCCCTCTAACACTCCTCCCACCATCCCCTTCACTCCAACACTCCTCCCTCCATCCCCTTCCCTCCAACACTCCTCCCACCATCCCCTTCCCTCCAACACTCCTCCCACTATCCCCTTCCATCCAACACTCCTCCCTCCATCCCCTTCCCTCCAACACTCCTCCCACCATCCCCTTCCCTCCAACACTCCTCCCACCATCCCCTTCCCTCCAACACTCCTCCACCTCCCTTCTCCTCCCCCCTCCAACACTCCTCCCACCACCATCCCCTTCCCTCCAACACTCCCCCCACCATCCCCTTCCCTCCAACACTCTTCCCACCATCCCCTTCCCTCCAACACTCCTCCCACCATCCCCTTCCCTCCAACACTCCTCCCACCATCCCCTTCCCTCCAACACTCCTCCCACCATCCCCTTCCCTCCAACACTCCTCCCACCATCCCCCTCCCTCCAACTCTCCTCCCCCCCCCCCCTTCCCTCCCACACCCCTCCCACCATCCCCTTCCCTCCAACACTCCTCCCACCATCCCCTTCCCTCCAACACTCCTCCCACCATCCCCTTCCCTCCAACACTCCTCCCTCCATCCCCTTCCCTCCAACACTCCTCCCACCATCCCCTTCCCTCCAACACTCCTCCCACCATCCCCTTCCCTCCAACACTCCTCCCACCATCCCCTTCCCTCCAACACTCCTCCCCCCTTCCCTCCAACACTCCTTCCACCATCCCCTTCCCTCCAACACTCTTCCCACCATCCCTGTTCCCTCCAACACTCGTCCCTCCAACACTACTCCCACCATCCCCTTCCCTCCAACACTTCTCCCATCATCCCCCTCCCTCCAACACTCCTCCCACCATCCCCTTCCCTCCAACACTCCTCCCACCATCCCCTTCCCTCCAACACTCCTCCCACCATCCCCTTCCATCCAACACTCCTCCCCCCCTCCCCCTCCCCCCCATACTTCTCCCCTCCATCCCCTTCCCTCCATCACTCCTCCCACCATCCCCATCCCTCCAACACTCCTCCCACCATCCCCTTCCCTCCAACACTCTTCCCACCATCCCGTTCCCTCCAACACTCCTCCCACCATCCCCTTCCCTCCAACACTCCTTCCTCCATCCCCTTCCCTCCAACACTCCTCCCACCATCCCCTTCCCTCCAACACTCCTCCCACCATCCCCTTCCCTCCAACACTCCTCCCACCATCCCCTTCCCTCCAACACTCCTCCCACCATCCCCTTCCCTCCAACACTCCTTCCTCCATCCCTTTCCTCCAACACTCCTCCCACCATCCCCTTCTGTCCAACACTCCTTCCTCCATCCCCTTCCCTCCAACACTCCTCCCACCATCCCCTTCCCTCCAACACTCCTCCCACCAACCCCTTCCCTCCAACACTCCTCCACCATCCCCTTCCCTCCAACACTCCTCCCACCATCCCCTTCCCTCCAACACTCCTCCCCCCATCCCTTCCCTCCAACACTCCTCCCACCATCCCCTTCCCTCCAACACTCCTCCCACCATCCCCTTCCCTCCAACACTCCTCCCACCATCCCCTTCCCTCCAACACTCCTCCCTCCATCCCCTTCCCTCCAACACTCCTCCCACCATCCCCTTCCCTCCAACACTCCTCCCACCATCCCCTTCCCTCCAACACTCCTCCCTCCACCATCCCCTTCCCTCCAACACTCATCCCACCATCCCCTTCCCTCCAACACTCCTCCCACCATCCTCTTTCGTCCAACACTCCTCCCACCATCCCCTTCCCGCCAACACTCCTACCACCATCCCCTTCCCTCCAACCATCCCCTTCCCTCCAACACTCCTCCCACCATCCCCTTCCCTCCAACACTCCTCCCACCATCCCCTTCCCTCCAACACCTCCTCCCACCATCCCCTTCCCTCCAACACTCCTCCCACCCTCCCCCTCCCTCCACCACTCCTCCCCCCACCCTCCACCATCCCCTTCCCACCAACACTCCTCCCACCATCCCCTTCCCTCCAACACTCCT
This sequence comes from Paralithodes platypus, assembly GCA_032716605.1. Taxonomy (NCBI): domain Eukaryota; kingdom Metazoa; phylum Arthropoda; class Malacostraca; order Decapoda; family Lithodidae; genus Paralithodes; species Paralithodes platypus. The sequence continues at coordinate 36,443,725 of CM064548.1, read as the reverse complement.
CCCACCATCCCCTTCCCCCCAACACTCCTCCCACCAACCCCTTCCCTCCAACACTCCTCCCACCATCCCCTTCCCTCCAACACTCCTCCCACCATCCCCTTCCCTCCAACACTCCTCCCACCATCCCCTTCCCTCCAACACTCCTCCCACCATCCCCTTCCCTCCAACACTCCTCCCACCATCCCTTTCCCTCCAACACTCTCCCCACCATCCCCTTCCCTCCAACACTCCTCCCACCATCCCCTTCCCTCCAACACTCCTCCCTCAATCCCCCTCCCTCCAACACTCCTCCCACCATCCCCTTCCCTCCAACACTCCTCCCACCATCCCCTTCCCTCCAACACTCCTCCCACCATCCCCTTCCCTCCAACACTCCTCCCACCATCCCTTCCCTCCAACACTCCTCCCACCATCCCCTTCCCTCCAACACTCCTCCCACCATCCCCTTCCCTCCAACACTCTTCCCACCATCCCCTTCCCTCCAACACTCCTCCCACCATCCCTTTCCCTCCAACACTCTCCCCACCATCCCCTTCCCTCCAACACTCCTCCCACCATCCCCTTCCCTCCAACACTCCACCCACCATCCCCTTCCCTCCAACACTCCTCCCACCATCCCCTTCCCTCCAACACTCCTCCCCCTTCCCTCCAACACTACTCCCACCAACCCCTTTCCTCCAACACTCCTCCCACCATCCCCTTCCCTCCAACACTCCTCCCACCATCCCCTTCCCTCCAACACTCCTCCCACCATCCCCTTCCCTCCAACACTCCTCCCACCATCCCCTTCCCTCCAACACTCCTCCCACCATCCCCTTCCCTCCAACACTCCTCCCACCATCCCCTTCCCTCCAACACTCCTCCCACCATCCCCTTCCCTCCAACACTCCTCCCACCATCCCCTTCCCTCCAACACTCCTCCCACCATCCCCTTCCATCCAACATCCCCTTCCCTCCAACACTCTTCCCACCATCCCCTTCCCTCCAACACTCTTTCCACCATCCCCTTCCCTCCAACACTCCTCCCACCATCTCCCTCCCTCCAACACTCCTCCCACCATCTCCTTCCCTCCAACACTCCTGCCTCCAACACTCCTCCCACCATCCCCTTCCCTCCAACACTCCTCCCACCATCCCCTTCCCTCCAACACTCCTCCCACCATCCCCTTCCCTCCAACACTCCTCCCACCATCCCCTTCCCTCCATCACTCCTCCCACCATCCCCTTCCCTCCAACACTCCTCCCACCAACCCCTTCCCTCCAACACTCCTCCCACCATCCCCTTCACTCCAACACTCCTCCCACCCTCCATCACTCCTCCCTCCATCCCCTTCCCTCCAACACTTCACCCACCATTCCCTTCCCTCCAACACTCCTCCCACCATCCCCTTCCCTGCAACACTCGTCCTACCATCCCCTTCCCTCCAACCCCTTCCTCCCACCATCCCCTTCCTTCCAACACTCGTCCACCTTCCCTCCAACACTTCTCCCACCATCCCCTTCCCTCCAACACTCCCCCCTCCATCCCCTTCCCTCCAACACTCCACCACCATCCCCTTCCCTCCAGCACCCCTCCCACCATCGTCTTCCCTCCAACACTCCTCCCACCATCCCCTTCCCCCCAACACTCCTTCCTCCAACACTCCTTCCACCATCCCCTTCCCTCCAACACTCCTCCCACCATCCCCTTCCCTCCAACACTCCTCCCACCATCCCCTTCCCTTCAACACTCCTCCCTTTTCCCTCCAACACTCCTCCCACCATCCCATTCCCTCCAACACTCCTCCCACCATCCCCTTCCCTCCAACACTCCTCCCACCATCCCGTTCCCTCCAACACTCCTCCCTCCAACACTCCTCCCACCATCCCCTTCCCTCCAACACTCCTCCCACCATCCCCTTCCCTCCAACACTCCTCCCACCATCCCCTTCCCTCCAACACTCCTCCCATCATCCCCTTCCCTCCAACACTTCTCCCCCATCCCCTTCCCTTCCCTCCAACACCCCTCCCATCATCCCCTTCCCTCCAACACTCCACCCTCCATCCCTCCAACACTCCTCCCACCATCCCCTTCCCTCCAACACTCCTCCCACCATCCCCTTCCCTCCAACACTCCTCCCTCCATCCCCTTCCCTCCAACACTCCTCCACCATCCCCTTCCCTCCAACACTCCTCCCACCATCCCCTTCCCTCCAACACTCCTCCCACCATCCCCTTCCCTCCAACACTCCTCCCACCATCCCCTTCCCTCCAACACTCCTCCCACCATCCCCTTCCCTCCAACACTCCTCCCTCCATCCCCTTCCCTCCAACACTCCTCCCTCCATCCCCTTCCCTCCAACACTCCTCCCACCATCCCCTTCCCTCCAACACTCCACCCACCATCCCCTTCCCTCCAACACTCCTCCACCTTCCCTCCAACACTCCTCCCACCATTGCCGTCCCACCAACACTCCTCCCACCATCCCCTTCCCTCCAACACTCCTCCCACCATCCCCTTCCCTCCAACACTCCTCCTCTTCCCTCCCACCCTCACATCCCCTTCCCACCAACACTCCTCCCACCATCCCCTTCCCTCCAACACTCCTCCCACCATCCCCTTCCCTCCAACACTCCTCCCACCATCCCCTTCCCTCCAACACTCCTTCCACCATCCCCTTCCCTCCAACACTCCTCCCACCATCCCCTTCCCTCCAACACTCCTCCCACCATCCCCATCCCTCCAACACTCCTCCCCTTCCCTCCAACTCTCTTCCCACCATCCCGTTCCCTCCAACACTCCTCCCACCTTCCCCTTCCCTCCAACACTCCTCCCACCATCCCCTTCTCTCCCACACTCCTCCCACCATCCCCTTCCCTCCCACCATCCCCTTCCCTCCAACACTCCTCCCACCATCCCCTTCCCTCCAACACTCCTCCCACCCTCCCAACACTCCTCCCTCCATCCCCTTCCCTCGAACACTCCTCCCACCATCCCCTTCCCTCCAACACTCCTCCCACCATTGCCTTCCCTCCAACACTCCTCCCACCATCCCCTTCCCTCCAACACTCCTCCCACCATCCCCTTCCCTCCAACACTCTTCCCCCCATCCCCTTCCCTCCAACACTCCTCCCACCATCCCCTTCCCTCCAACACTCCTCCCACCATCCCCTTCCCTCCAACACTCCTCCCACCATCCCGTTCCCTCCAACACTCCTCCCACCATCCCCTTCCCTCCAACACTTCTTCCACCATCCCCTTCCCACCAACACTCCTCCCACCATCCCCTTCCCTCCAACACTCCTCCACCTTCCCTTCAACACTCCTCCCACCATTGCCTTCCTTCCAACACTCCTCCCACCATCCCCTTCCCTCCAACACTCCTCCCACCATCCCCTTCCCTCCAACACTCCTCCCACCATCCCCTTCCCTCCAACACTCCTCCCACCATCCCCTTCCCTCCAACACTCCTCCCACCATCCCCTTCCCTCCAACACTCCTCCCTCCATCCCCTTCCCTCCAACACTCCTCCCACCATCCCCTTCCCTCCAACACTCCTCCCACCATCCCCTTCCATCCAACACTCCTCCCACTATCCCTTTCCCTCCAACACTCACCCCACCATCCCCTTCCCTCCAACACTCTTCCCACCATCCCCTTCCCTCCAACACTCTTTCCACCATCCCCTTCCCTCCAACACTCCTTCCTCCATCCCTTTCCTCCAACACTCCTCCCACCATCCCCTTCCCTCCAACACTCCTCCACCTTCCCTTCAACACTCCTCCCACCATTACCTTCCCTCCAACACTCCTCCCACCATCTCCCTCCCTCCAACACTCCTCCCACCATCCCCTTCCCTCCAACACTCCTCCCACCATCCCCTTCCCTCCAACACTCTTTCCACCATCCCCTTCCCTCCAACACTCCTTCCACCATCCCCTTCCCTCAAACACTCCTTCCACCATCCCCTTCCCTCCAACACTCCTCCCACCACCCCCTTCCCTCCAACACTCCTCCACCACCCCCTTCCCTCCAACACTCCTCCCACCATCCCCTTCCCTCCAACACTCCTCCCACCATCCCCTTCCCTCCAACACTCCTCCCACCATCCCCTTCCCTCCAACACTCCTCCCCCCATCCCCTTCCCTCCAACACTCCTCCCACCATCCCCTTCCCTCCAACACTCCTCCCACCATCCCCTTCCCTCCAACACTCCTCCCTCCAACACTCCTCCCACCATCCCCTTCCCTCCAACACTCCCCCCACCATCCCCTTCCCTCCAACACTCCACCCACCATCCCCTTCCCTCCAACACTCCTCCCCCTTCCCTCCAACACTCCTCCCACCATCCCCTTCCCTCCAACACTCCTCCCACCATCCCCTTCCCTCCTACACACTCCTCCACACTCCTCCCACCATCCCTTCCCTCCAACACTCCTCCCACCATCCCCTTCCCTCCAACACTCCTCCCACCATCCCCTTCCCTCCAACACTCCTCCCACCATCCCCTTCCCTCCAACACTCCTCCCACCATCTCCCTCCCTCCAACACTCCTCCCACCATCTCCTTCCCTCCAACACTCCTACCAACTATCCCCTTCCCTCCAACACTCCTCCCCCTTCCCTCCAACACTCCTCCCACCATCCCCTTCCCTCCAACACTCCCCCCCCCATCCCCCTCCCTCCCCCACCCCTCCCACCACCCCCTTCCCTCCAACACTCCTCCCCCTTCCCTCCAACACTCCTCCCACCATCCCCTTCCCTCCAACACTCCTCCCACCATCCCCTTCCCTCCAACACTCCTCCCACCATCCCCTTCCCTCCAACACTCCTCCCACCATCCCCTTCCCTCCAACACTCCTCCCTCCATCCCCTTCCCTCCAACACTCCTCCCTCCCCCCCCTCCCCTCCAACACTCCCCCCACCATCCCCTTCCCTCCAACACTCTTCCCACCATCCCCTTCCCTCCAACACTCCTCCCACCATCCCCTTCCCTCCAACACTCCTCCCACCATCCCCTTCCCTACAACACTCCTCCCACTATCCCCTTCCCTCCAACACTCCTCCCACCATCCCCTTCCCTCCAACACTCCTCCCACCATCCCCTTCCCTCCAACACTCCTCCCACCATCCCCTTCCCTCCAACACTCCTCCCCCTTCCCTCCAACACTACTCCCACCATCCCCTTCCCTCCAACACTCCTCCCACCATCCCCTTCCCTCCAACACTCCTCCCACCATCCCCTTCCCTCCAACACTCCTCCCACCATTGCCTTCCTTCCAACACTCCTCCCACCATCCCCTTCCCTCCAACACTCCTCCCACCATCCCCTTCCCTCCAACACTCTTTCCACCATCCCCTTCCCTCCAACACTCCTGCCTCCAACACTCCTCCCACCATCCCCTTCCCTCCAACACTCCTCCCTAGATCCCCTTCCCTCCAACACTCCTCCCACCATCCCCATCACTCCAACACTCCTCCCACCCTCCCCTTCCCTCCAACACTCCTCCCACCATCCCCTTCCCTCCAACACTCCTCCCACCATCCCCTTCCCTCCAACACTCCTCCCACCATCCCCTTCCCTCCCACACTCCACCCACCCTCCCCCTCCCTCCCCCACTCCTCCTCCCACCATCCCCTTCCCTCCAACACTCCTCCCACCATCCCCTTCCCTCCAACACTCCTCCCACCATCCCCTTCCCTCCAACACTCCTCCCACCATCCCCTTCCCTCCAACACTCCTCCCACCATCCCCTTCCCTCCAACACTCCTTCCACCATCCCCTTCCCTCCAACACTCCTCCTCCCACCATCCCCTTCCCTCCAACACTCTTTCCACCATCCCCTTCCCTCCAACACTCCTGCCTCCAACACTCCTCCCACCATCCCCTTCCCTCCAACACTCCTCCCACCATCCCCTTCCCTCCAACACTCCTCCCACCATCCCCTTCCCTCCAACACTCCTCCCACCATCCCCTTCCCTCCAACACTCCTCCCACCATCCCCTTCCCTCCAACACTCCTCCCACCATCCCCTTCCCTCCAACACTCCTCCCACCATCCCCTACCCTCCAACACTCCTCCCACCATCCCCTTCCCTCCAATACTCCTCCCACCATCCCCTTCCCTCCAACACTCCTCCCACCATCCCCTTCCCTCCAACACTCCTCCCACTATCCCCTTCCCTGAAACACTCCTCCCACCATTCCCTTCCCTCCAACACTCCTCCCACCATCCCCTTCCCTCCAACACTTCTCCCTCCATCCCCTTCCCTCCCACACTCCTCCCCCATCCCCTTCCCTCCAACACTCCTCCACCATCCCCTTCCCTCCAACACTCCTCCCACCATCCCCTTCCCTCCAACACTCCTCCCTCCATCCCTTTCCCTCCAACACTCCTCCCACCATCCCCTTCCCTCCACCACTCCTCCCCCCATCCCCCTCCCCCCCACCCCCCTCCCCCCCTCCCCTTCCCTCCAACACTCCTCCCACCATCCCCTTCCCTCCACCACTCCTCCCACCATCCCCTTCCCTTCAACACTCCTCCCCTTTCCCTCCAACACTCCTTCCACCATCCCCTTCCCTCCAACACTCCTCCCACCATCCCCTTCCCTCCAACACTCCTCCCACCATCCCCTTCCCTCCAACACTCCTCCCACCATCCCTTCCCTCCAACACTCCTCCCACCATCCTTTTCCCTCCAACACTTCCCCCACCATCCCCTTCCATCCAACACTCCTCCCGCCATCCCCTTCCCTCCAACACTCCTCCCTCCATCCCTTCCCTCCAACACTCCTCCCTCCATCCCCTTCCCTGAAACACTCCTCCCACCATTCCCTTCCCTCCAACACTCCTCCCCCCAACCCCTTCCCTCCAACACTCCTCCCACCATCCCCTTCCCTCCAACACTCCTCCCACCATCCCCTTCCCTCCAACACTCCTCCCACCATCCCCTTCCCTCCAACACTCCTCCCACCATCCCCTTCCCTCCAACACTCCTCCCACCATCCCCTTCCCTCCAACACTCCTCCCACCTTCCCTCCAACACTCCTCCCACCATCCCCTTCCATCCAACACTCCTCCCACCATCCCCTTCCCTCCAACACTCCTCCCACCATCCCCTTCCCTCCAACACTCCTCCCACCATCCCTTCCCTCCCTCCAACACTCCTCCCACCATCCCGTTTCCTCCAACACTCCTCCCACCATCCCGTTCCCTCCAACACTCCTCCCACCATCCCCTTCCCTCCAACACTCCTCCCACCATCCCCTTCCCTCCAACACTCCTCCCACCTTCCCCTTCCCTCCAACACTCCTCCCACCATCCCCTTCCATCCAACACTCCTCCCACTATCCCTTTCCCTCCAACACTCCTCCCTCCAACACTCTTTCCACCATCCCCTTCCCTCCAACACTCCTCCCACCATCTCCCTCCCTCCAACACTCCTCCCACCATCCCCTTCCTTCCAACACTCCACCTACCATCCCCTTCCCTCCAACACTCCTCCCACCATCCCCTTCCCTCCAACACTCCTCCCACCATTCCCTTCCCTCCAACACTCCTCCTACCATCCCTTTCCCTGCAACACTCGTCCTACCATCCCCTTCCCTCCAACACTCCTCCCTCCATCCCCTTCCCTCCAACACTTCTCCCACCATCCCCTTCCCCCCAGCACTCCTCGCACCATCCCCTTCCCTCCAACACTCCTCCCACCATCCCCTTCCCTCCAACACTCCTCCCACCATCCCCTTCCCTCCAACACTCTTCCCACCATCCCCTTCCCTCCAACACTCCTCCCCCCACCATCCCCTTCCCTCCGTCACTCCTCCCCCTTCCCTCCAACACTCCCTCCACCATCCCCTTCCCTCCAACACTCCTCCCACCATCCCCGTCCCTCCAACACTCTTCCCACCATCCCCTTCCCTCCAACACTCCTCCCGCCATCCCCTTCCCTCCAACACTCCACCCACCATCCCCTTCCCTCCAACACTCCTCCCACCATCGCCTTCCCACCAACACTCCTCCCACCATCCCTTTCCCTCCAACACTCCTCCCAACATCCCCTTCCCTCCAACACTCCTCTCCTCCCTCCAACACTCCTCCCAACATCCCCTTCCCTCCAACACTCCTCTCTCCATCTCCTTCCCTCCAACGATCCTCCCACCATCCCTTCCCTCCAACACTCCTCCCACTATCCCTTTCCCTCAAACACTCCTCCCACCATCCCCTTCCCTCCAACACTCCTCCCACCATCCCCTTCCCTCCAACACTCCTCCCTCCCACCATCCCCTTCCCTTCATCACTCCTCCCACCATCCCCTTCCCTCCAACACTCCTCCCACCATCCCCTTCCCTCCAACACTCCTCCCCCTTCCCTCCCACACTCCTTCCACTCCTCCCACCATCCCCTTCCCTCCAACACTCCCCCACCATCCCTTCCCCTCCAACACTCCTCCCACCATCCCTCCCTCCACACTCCTCCCACCATCCCCTTCCCTCCAACACTCCTCCCACCCTCCCCTTCCCTCCAACACTCCACCCACCATCCCCTTCCCTCCAACACTCCTCCACCTTCCCTCCAACACTCCTCCCACCATTGCCGTCCCTCCAACACTCCTCCCACCATCCCCTTCCCTCCAACACTCCTCCCACCATCCCCTTCCCTCCAACACCCCTCCCCCTTCCCTCCAACACTCCTCCCACCATCCCCTTCCCTCCAACACTCCTCCCACCATCCCCTTCCCTCCAACACTCCTCCCACCATCCCCTTCCCTCCAACACTCCTCCCACCATCCCCTTCCATCCAACACTCCTCCCACCATCCCCTTCCCTCCAACAATCCTCCCTCCAACACTCCTCCTACCATCCCCTTCCCTCCAACAATCCCCCCACCATCCCTTTCCCTCCAACACTCCTCCCACCATCCCCTTCCCTCCAACACTCCTCCCACCATCCCCTTCCCTCCAACACTCCTCCCACCATCCCCTTCCCTCCAACACTCCACCCACCATCCCCTTCCCTCCAACACTCCTCCACCTTCCCTCCAACACTCCTCCCACCATCCCCTTCCCTCCAACACTCCTCCCTCCAACACTCCTCCCACCATCCCCTTCCCTCCAACACTCCTCCCACCATCCCCTTCCCTCCAACACTTCTCCCACCATCCCCTTCCCTCCAACACTCCTCCCACCATCCCCTTCCCTCCAACACTCCTCCCACCATCCCCTTCCCTCCAACACTCCTCCCACCATCTCCCTCCCTCCAACACTCCTCCCTCCATCCCCTTCCCTCCAACACTCTTCCCTCCAACACTCCTCCCACCATCCCCTTCCCTCCAACACTCCTCCCACCATCCCCTTCCCTCCAACACTCCTCCCACCATCCCCTTCCCTCCAACACTCCTCCCACCATCCCCTTCCCTCCAACACTCCTCCCTCCATCCCCTTCCCTCCAACACTCCTCCCCCTTCTCCCCAACACTCCTCCTACCATCCCCTTCACTCCAACACTCCTCCCACCATCCCTTTCCCTCCAACACTCCTCCCACCATCCCCTTCCCTCCAACACTCCTCCCACCATCCCCTTCCCTCCAACACTCCTCCCACCATCCCCTTCCCTCCAACACTCCTCCCACCACACCATCCCCTTCCCTCCAACACTCCTCCCACCATCCCCTTTCCTCCAACACTCCTCCTCTCACCATCCCTTTCCCTCAAACACTCCTTCCACCATCCCCTTCCCTCCAACACTCCTCCCACCACCCCCTTCCCTCCAACACTCCTCCCCCACCCCCCTCCCTCCAACACTCCTCCCCCCATCCCCATCCCTCCAACACTCTTTCCACCATCCCCTTCCCTCCAACACTACTTCCTCCAACAGTCCTCCCACCATTCCCTTCCCTCCAACACTCCTCCCACCACCCCCTTCCCTCCAACACTCCTCCACCACCCCCTTCCCTCCAACACTCCTCCCACCATCGCCATCCCTCCAACACTCCTCCCACCATCCCCTTCCCTCCAACACTCCTCCCACCATCCCGTTCCCTCCAACACTCCTCCCACCATCCCTTCCCTCCACACTCCTCCCACCATCCCTTCCCTCCAACACTCCTCCCACCATCCCCTTCCCTCCAACACTCCTCCCACCATCCCCTTCCCTCCAACACTCCTCCCACCATCCCATTCCCTCCAACACTCCTCCCACCATCCCCTTCCCTCCAACACTCCTCCCTCCTCCCACCATCCCCCTCCTCCCAACACTCCCCCCACCACCCCCTTCCCTCCAACACTCCTCCCACCATCCCCTTCATTTCCAACACTCCTCCCACCATCCCCTTCCCTCCAACACTCCTCCCACCATCCCCTTCCCTCCAACACTCCTCCCACCATCCCCTTCCCTCCAACACTCCTCCCACCATCCCCTTCCCTCCAACACTCTTCCCACCATCCCCTTCCCTCCAACACTCCTCCCCCTTCTCCCCAACACTCCTCCCACCATCCCCTTCCCTCCAACACTCCTCCCACCCTCCCCTTCCCTCTAACACTCCTCCCTCCATCCCCTTCCCTCCAACACTCCTCCCACCATCCCCTTCCCCCCAACACTCCTCCCACCAACCCGTTCCCTCCAACACTCCTCCCACCATCCCCTTCCCTCCAACACTCCTCCCACCATCCCTTCCCTCCAACACTCCTCCCACCATCCCCTTCCCTCCAACACTCCTCCCACCATCCCCTTCCCTCCAACACTCCTCCCACCATCCCCTTCCCTCCATCACTCCTCCCACCATCACATTCCCTCCAACACTCCTCCCACCATCCCCTTCCCTCCAACACTCCTCCCACCATCCCCTTCCATCCAACACTCCAGCTCCCACCATCCCCTTCCTTCCAACACTCCTCCCACCATCCCCTTCCCTCCAACACTCCTCACACCAACCCCTTCCCTCCAACACTCCTCCCACCATCCCCTTCCCTCCAACACTCCTCCCACCATCCCCTTCCCTCCAACACTCCTCCCACCATCCCCTTCCCTTCCCCTCCCACACTCCTCCCACCATCCCCCTACCCTCCAACACTCCTCCCACCAACCCCTTCCCTCCAACACTCCTCCCACCATCCCCTTCCCTCCAACACTCCTCCCACCATCCCCTTCCCTCCAACACTCCTCCCACCATCCCCTTCCCTCCAACACTCCTCCCACCATCCCCTTCCCTCCAACACTCCTCCCACCATCCCTTCCCTCCAACACTCGTCCCTCCAACACTCCTCCCACCATCCCCTTCACTCCAACACTTCTCCCACCCTCCCCTTCCCTCCAACACTCCTCCCTCCATCCCCTTCCCTCCAACACTCCTCCCACCATCCCGTTTCCTCCAACACTCCTCCCACCATCCCCTTCCCTCCAACACTCTTCCCACCATCCCCTTCCCTCCAACACTCCTCCCACCATCCCCTTCCCTCCAACACTCCTCCCCACCATCCCTTTCTCTCCACCACTCCTCCCACCATCCCCTTCCCTCCAACACTCCTCCCACCATCCCCTTCCCTCCAACACTCCTCCCACCACCCCCTTCTCTCCAACACTCCTCCCTCCATCCTCTTCCCTCCATCACTCCTCCCACCATCCCCATCCCTCCAACACTCCTCCCACCATCCCCTTCTCTCCAACACTCCTCGCAGCACCCCCTTCCCTCCAACACTCTCCTCCATCCCCTTCCCTCCAACACCCTCCTCCCACCATCCCTCCCTCCAACACCTCCCCTCCCCACCCCTTCCCTCCAACACTCCTCCCACCATCCCCTCCTCCAACACTCCCCCACCATCCCCTTCCCTCTAACACTCCTCCCACCATCCCCTTCCATCCAACACTCCTCCCCACCATCCCCTTCCCTTCAACACTCTCCCCCCTTCCCTCCACAACTCCTCCCACCATCCCCTTCCCTCCAACACTCCTCCCACCATCCCCTTCCCTCCAACACTCCTCCCACCATCCCCTTCCCTCCAACACTCCTCCCACCATCCCCTTCCCTCCAACACCTCCTCCCACCATCCCCTTCCCTCCAACACTCCTCCCACCATCCCCTTCCCTCCAACACTCCTCCCTCCATCCCCTTCCCTCCAACACTCCTCCCACCATCCCTTTCCCTCCAACACTCCTCCCACCATCCCCTTCCCTCCAACACTCCTCCTTCCATCCCCTTCCCTCCAACACTCCTCCCACCATCCCCTTCCCTCCAACACTCCTCCCACCATCCCCTTCCCTCCACAACTCCTCCCACCATCCCCTTCCCTTCAACACTCTGCCCCCTACCCTCCAACACTCCTCCCACCATCCCCTTTCCTCCAACACTCCTCCCACCACACCATCCCCTTCCCTCCAACACTCCTCCCAACATCCTCTTTCCTCCAACACTCCTCCCACCATCCCCTTCCCCCCAACACTCCTACCACCATCCCCTTCCCTCCAACACTCCTCCCACCATCCCCTTCCCTCCAACACTCCTCCCACCATCCCCTTCCCTCCAACACTCCTCCCACCATCCCCTTCCCTCCAACACTTCTCCCCACCATCCCTTCCCTCCAACACTCCTCCCCACCATCCCCTTCCCTCCAACACTCCTCCCTCCATCCCCTTCCCTCCAACACTCCTCCCACCATCGTCTTCCCTCCAACACTCCTCCCACCATCGCTTTCCCTCCAACATCCCCTTCCCTCCAACACTCCTCCCAGCATCCCCTTCCCTCCAACACTCCTCCCACCATCACTCCTCCCACCATCCCCATCCCTCCAACACTCCTCCCACCATCCCCTTCCCTCCAACACTCCTCCCTCCATCCCTTTCCCTCCAACACTCCTCCCACCATCCCCTTCCCTCCAACACTCCTCTCTCCATCCCCTTCCCTCCAACACTCCTCCCTCCATCCCCTTCCCTCCAACACTCCTCCCACCATCCCCTTCCCTCCAACACTCCTCCCACCATCCCCTTCCCTCCAACACTCCTCCCACCATCCCCTTCCATCCCCTTCCCTCCAACACTCCTCCTACCATCCCCTTCCCTCCAACAATCCCTCCACCATCCCTTTCCCTACACCACTCCTCGCCTTCCCTCCAACACTCCTCCCACCATCCCCTTCCCTCCAACACTCCTCCCCTCCATCCCCGTCCCTCCAACACTCCTCCCACCATCCCCTTCCCTCCAACACTCCTCCCTCCATCCCCTTCCCTCCAACACTCCTCCCTCCACCTCTTCCCTCCAACACTCCTCCCACCATCCCCTTCCCTCCAACACTCCTCCCACCATCCCCTTCCCTCCAACTCCTCCCACCATCCCTTCCCTCCAACACTCCCTCCCACCATCCCCTTCCCTCCAACACTCCTCCCCACCATCCCCTTCCCTCCAACACTCCTCCCACCATCCCCTTCCCTCCAACACTCCTCCCACCATCCCCTTCCCTCCAACACTCCTCCCACCATCCCCTTCCCTCCAACACTCCTCCCTCCATCCCCTTCCCTCCCAACACTCCTCCCACCATCCCCTTCCCTCCAACACTCCTCCCACCATCCCCTTCCCTCCACCACTCCTCCCACCATCCCCTTCCCTTCAACACTCCTCCCCTTTCCCTCCAACACTCCTCCCACCATCCCCTTCCCTCCAACACTCCTCCCACCATCCCCTTCCCTCCAACACTCCTCCCACCATCCCCTTCCCTCCAACACTCCTCCCACCATCCCCTTCCCTCCAACACTCCTCCCACCATCCCCTTCCCTCCAACACTCCTCCCACCAACCCATTCCCTCCAACACTCCACCACCATCCCCTTCCCTCCAACACTCCTCCCACCATCGTCTTCCCTCCAACACTCCTCCCCGCCTCCCCTTCCCTCCAACACTCCTCCCACCATCCCCTTACCTCCAACACTCCTCCCACCATCCCCTTCCCTCCAACACTCCTCCCACCATCCCTCCAACACTCCTCCCACCATCCCCTTCCCTCCAACACTCCTCTCTCCATCTCCTTCCCTCCAACGATCCTCCCACCATCCCATTCCCTCCACACTCCTCCCACCATCCCTTTCCCTCCAACACTCCCCCCACCATCCCCTTCCCTCCAACACTCCTCCCACCATCCCCTTCCCTCCAACACTCCTCCCACCATCCCCTTCCCTCCAACAATCTCCCCCCCCATCCCTTTCCCTCCAACACTCCTCCCACCATCCCCTTCCCTCCAACACTCCTCCCACCATCCCCTTCCCTCCAACACTCCTCCCACCCTCCCCTTCCCTCCAACACCCCTCCCACCATCCCCTTCTCTCCAACACTCCTCCCACCATCCCCTTCCCCCCCACACACCCCCCACCATCCCCTTCACTCCAACACTTCTCCCACCCTCCCCTTCCCTCCAACACTCCTCCCTCCATCCCCTTCCCTCCAACACTCCTCCCACCATCCCCTTCCCTCCAACACTCCTCCCACCATCCCCTTCCCTTCAACACTCCTCCCCTTTCCCTCCAACACTCCTTCCACCAACCCATTCCCTCCAACACTCCACCCACCATCCCCTTCCCTCCAACACTCCTCCCACCATCGCCTTCCCTCCAACACTCCTCCCACCATCCCCTTCCCTCCAACACTCCTCCCACCATCCCTTTCCCTCCAACACTCCTCCCACCATCCCCTTCCCTCCAACACTCCTCCCACCATCCCCTTCCCTCCAACACTTCTCCCACCCTCCCCTTCCCTCCATCACTCCTCCCACCATCCCCTTTCCCTCCAACACTCCTCCCACCAACCCCTTCCCTCCAACACTCCTCCCCCCCCTCCCCTTCCCTCCACACTCCTCCCACCATCCCCTTCCCTCCAACACTCCTCCACCATCCCTCCTCCCCTTCCCTCCAACACTCCTCCCACCATCCCCTTCCCTCCAACACTTCCCCCACCATCCCCTTCCCTCCAACACTCCTCCCACCATCCCCTTCCCTCCAACACTCCTCCCACCATCCCCTTCCCTCCAACACTCCTCCCCCCCTCCTCCCTCCAACACTTCTCCCCCCATCCCCTTCCCTCCACCACTCCTCCCACCATCCCCTTCCCTCCAACACTCCTCCCACCATCCCCTTCCCTCCAACCTCCTCCCACCATCCCCTTCCCTCCAACACTCCTCCCACCATCCCCTTCCTCCAACCACCATCCCCTCCCTACAACACTCCTCCCACTATCCCCTTCCCTCCAACACTCCTCCCACCATCCCCTTCCCTCCAACACTCCTCCCACCATCCCCTTCCCTCCATCACTCCTCCCACCATCCCCATCCCTCCAACACTCCTTCCACCATCCCCTTCCCTCCAACACTCTTCCCACCATCCCTGTTCCCTCCAACACTCCTCCATCCCCTTCCCTCCAACACTCCTCCCACCATCCCCTTCCCTCCAACACCTCCTTCCCCTCCATCCTCCTCCATCCCTTCCCTCCAACACTCCTCCCACCATCCCCTTCCTCCAACACTCTACTCCCACTATCCCTTTCCCTCCAACTATCCTCCCCCCTTCTCCCTCCAACACTCCTCCCACCATCCCCTTCCCTCCAACACTCCTCCCCCACCATCCCCTTCCTTCCAACACTCCATCTATCATCCTCTTCCCTCCAACACTCCTCTCCCACCATCCCCTTCCCTCCAACACTCCTCCCACCCACCACCCCTTCCCTCCAACACTCCTCCCACCATCCCTTCCCTCCAACACTCCTCCCACCATCCCCTTTCCTCCAACACTCCTCCCATCATCCCCTTCCCTCCAACACTCTCCTCCCCATCCCCTTCCCTCCAACACTCCTCCCACCATCCCCTTCCCTCCAACACTCCTCCCACCATCCCCTTCTGTCCAACACTCCTCCCACCATCCCCTTCCCCCCCACACTCCTCCCACCATCCCCTTCCCTCCAACACTCCTCCCACCATCCCCTTCCCTTCAACACTCCTCCCCTTTCCCTCCAACACTCCTCCCACCATCCCCTTCCCTCCAACACTCCCCCCACCATCCCCTTCCCTCCAACACTCCTCCCACCATCCCCTTCCCTCCAACACTCCTCCCACCATCCCCTTCCCTCCAACACCCCCCCCCCCTCCACTCCTCCATCCCCTTCCCTCCATCACTCCTCCCACCATCCATTTCCCTCCAACTCCCAATTCCCTCCAACACTCCTCCCACCATCCCCTTCCCTCCAACACTCCTCCCACCATCCCCTTCCCTCCAACACTCCTCCCACCATCCCCTTCCCTCCAACACTCCTCCCACCACCACCTTCCCTCCAACACTCCTCCCTCCATCCCCTTCCCTCCATCACTCCTCCCACCATCCCCATCCCTCCAACACTCCTCCCCCCATCCCCCTCCCACCACCACTCCTCCCACCATCCCCTTCCCTCCAACACTCCTCCCACCATCCCCTTCCCTCCAACACTCCTCCCACCATCCCCTTCCCTCCAACACTCCTCCCTCCATCCCCTTCCCTCCATCCCCTTCCCTCCAACACTCCTCCCACCATCCCCTTCCCTCCAACACTCCTCCCACCATCCCCTTCCCTCCAACACTCCTCCCTCCATCACTCCTCCCACCATCCCCTTCCCTCCAACACTCCTCCCTCCATCCGCTTCCCTCCAACACTCCTCCCTCCATCTCTTTCCCTCCAACACTCCTCCCACCATCCCCTTCCCTCCAACACTCCTCCCACCATCCCCTTCCCTCCAACACTCCTCCCACCATCCCCTTCCCTCCCACACCCCCCCCACCCTCCCCTTCCCTCCCACACCCCTCCCACCATCCCCTTCCCTCCAACACTCCTCCCACCATCCCCTTCCCTCCAACACTCCTCCCACCATCCCCTTCCCTCCAACACTCCTCCCACCATCTCCCTCCCTCCAACACTCCTCCCACCATCCCATTCCCTCCACACTCCTCCCACCATCCCCTTCGTTCCAACACTCCTCTCACCATCCCCTTCCCTCCAACACTCCCCCTCCAATCCCTTCCCTCCAACACTCCCCCTCCATCCCTTTCCCTCCAACACTCCTCCCACCATCCCCTTCCCTCCAACACTCCTCCCACCATCCCCTTCCCTCCAACACTCCTCCCACCCTCCCCTCCCTCCAACACTCCTCCCTCCATCCCCTTCCCTCCAACACTCCTCCCACCATCCCCTTCCCTCCACCCCTCCTCCCACCCTCCCCTTCCCTCCAACACTCCTCCCACCATCCCCTTCCCTCCAACACTCCTCCCACCATCCCCTTCCCTCCAACACTCCTCCCACCATCCCCTTCCCTCCAACACTCCTCCCACCATCCCTTTCCCTCCAACACTCCTCCCACCATCCCCTTCCCTCCAACACTCCTCCACCTTCCCTTCAACACTCCTCCCACCATTGTCTTCCCTCCAACACTCCTCCCACCATCCCCTTCCCTCCAACACTCCTCCCACCATCCCCTTCCCTCCAACACTCCTCCCACCATCCCCTTCCCTCCAACACTCCTCCCACCACCACCTTCCCTCCAACACTCCTCACACCATCCCCTTCCCTCCAACACTCCTCCTACCATCCCCTTCCCTCCAACACTCTTTCCACCATCCCCTTCCCTCCAACACTCCTCCCACCATCCCCTTCCCTCCAACACTCCTCCCTGCATCCCCTTCCCTCCAACAATCCCCCCACCATCCCTTTCTCTCCACCACTCCTCCCACCATCCCCTTCCCTCCAACACTCCTCCCACCATCCCCTTCCCTCCAACACTCCTCCCACCATCCCCTTCCCTCCAACACTCCTCCCACCACCACCTTCCCTCCAACACTCCTCCCTCCATCCCCTTCCCTCCAACACTCCTCCCACCATCCCCTTCCCTCCAACACTCCTCCCACCATCCCCTTCCCTCCAACACTCCTCCCACCATCCCCTTCCCTCCAACACTTCCCCCACCATCCCTTTCCCTCCAACACTCCCCCCACCATCCTCTTCCCTCCAACACTCCTCCCACCATCCCTTTCCCTCCAACACTCCTCCCTCCATCCCCTTCCCTCCAACTCTCCTCCCACCATCCCTTCCCTCCAACACTCCTCCCACCATCCCTTTCCCTCCAACACTCCTCCCACCATTCCCTTCCCTCCAACACTCCTACCATCCCCTTCCCTCCAACACTCCTCCCACTATCCCCTTCCCTCCAACACTCCTCCCACCATCCCCTTCCCTCCAACACTCCTCCCACCATCCCCTTCCCTCCAACCATCCCCTTCCCTCCAACACTCCTCCCACCATCCCTTTCCCTCCAACACTCCTCCCAACATCCCCTTCCCTCCAACACTCCTCCTCCCTTCCCTCCAACCACTCCCCCTCCAACACTCCTCCCTCCAACCATCCCCTTCCCTGAAACACTCCTCCCACCATCCCCTTCCCTCCAACACTACTCCCACCATCCCCTTCCCTCCAACACTCCTCCCACCATCCCCTTCCCTTCCCCTCCAACACTCCTCCCACCAACCCATTCCCTCCAACACTCCACCCACCATCCCCTTCCCTCCAACACTCCTCCCACCATCCCCCCAACACTCCTCCCACCAACCACTTCCCTCCCACACTCCTCCCACCATCCCCTTCCCTCCAACACTCCTCCCACCATCCCCTTCCCTCCAACACTCCTCCCACCATCCCCTTCCCTCCAACACTCCTCCCACCATCTCCCTCCCTCCAACACTCCTCCCACCATCTCCTTCCCTCCAACACTCCTACCAACTATCCCCTTCCCTCCAACACTCCCTCCCACACTCCCCCATTCCCTTCCCTCCAACACTCCTCCCACCATCCCCTTCCCTTCAACACTCCTCCCCCTTCCCTCCAACACTCCTCCCACCAACCCATTCCCTCCAACACTCCACCCACCATCCCCTTCCCTCCAACACTCCACCCACCCTCCTCCCTCTTCCCTCCAATACTCCTCCCACCATCCCCTTCCCTCCAACACTCCTCTCACCATCCCCTTCCCTCCAACACTCCTCACACCAACCCCTTCCCTCCAACACTCCTCCCTCCATCCCCTTCCCTCCAACTCTATCCCACCATCCCCTTCACTCCACACCTCCTCCCCCCACCATCCCCTTCCCTCCAACACTCCTCCCTCCATCCCTTTCCCTCCAACACTCCTCCCACCATCCCCTTCCCTCCAACACTCCCCTCCCCTCCACACTCCCTCCATCCCCTTCCCTCCCACACTCCTCCCCCCATCCCCCTTCCCTACAACACTCCTCCCACCATCCCCTTCCCTCCAACACTCCTCCCACCATCCCCTTCCCTCCAACACTCCTCCCACCATCCCCTTCCCTCCAACACTCCTCCCCCCATCCCCTTCCCTCCAACACTCCTCCCACCATCCCTTTCCCTCCAACACTCCTCCCACCATCCCCTTCCCTCCAACCATCCCCTTCCCTCCAACACTCCTCCCACCATCCCCTTCCCTCCAACACTCCTCCCTCCATCCCCTTCCCTCCAACACTCCTCCCTCCATCCCCTTCCCTCCAACACTCCTCCCACCATCCCCTTCCCTCCAACCATCCCCTTCCCTCCAACACTCCTCCCACCATCCCCTTCCCTCCAACACTCCTCCACCATCCCCTTCCCTCCAACACTCCTCCCACCATCCCCTTCCCTCCAACACTCCTCCCACCATCCCCTTCCCTCCAACACTCCTCCCACCATCCCCTTCCCTCCAACACTCCTCCCACCATCTCCCTCCCACCATCCCCTTCCCTCCAACACTCCTCCCACCATCCCCTTCCCTCCAACACACCACCCACCACCCTCTTTCCTCCAACACTCCTCCCACCATCCCCTTCCCTCCAACACTCCTCCACCTTCCCTTCAAAACTCCTCCCACCATTACCTTCCCTCCAACACTCCTCACACCATCCCCTTCCCTCCAACACTCCTCCTACCATCCCCTTCCCTCCAACACTCCTCCCACCATCCCCTTCCCTCCAACACTCCTCCCACCATCCCCTTCCCTCCAACACTCCTCCCACCATCCCCTTCCCTTCAACACTCCTCCCTTTTCCCTCCAACACTCCTCCCACCATCCCCTTCCCTCCAACACTCCTCCCTCCATCCCCTTCCCTCCAACACTCCTCCCACCATCCCCTTCCCTCCAACACTCCTCCCACCATCCCCTTCCCTCCAACTCCTCCTCCACCACCCTCCCCCATCCCCTCCCCAACACTCCTCCCACCACCCCCTTCACTCCAACACTCCTCCCACCATCGCCTTCCCTCCCACACTCCTCCCACCAACCCATTCCCTCCAACACTCCACCCACCATCCCCTTCCCTCCAACACTCCTCCCACCATCGCCTTCCCTCCAACACTCCTCCCACCATCCCCTTCCCTCCAACACTCCTCCCACCATCCCCTTCCCTCCAACACTCCTCCCACCATCCCCTTCCCTCCAACACTCCTCCCTCCATCCCCTTCCCTCCAACACTCCTCCCACCATCCCCTTCCCTCCAACACTCCTCCCACCATCCCCTTCCCTCCAACAATCCTCCCACCATCCCCTTCCCTCCAACACTCCTCCCCCCATCCCCTTCCCTCCAACACTCCTCCCTCCATCCCCTTCCCTCCAACAACTATCCACCCTCCCCTTCCCTCCAACACTCCTCCCACCATCCCCTTCCCTCCAACACTCCTCCCACCATCCCCTTCCCTCCAACACTCCTCCCACCATCCCCTTCCCTCCAACACTCCTCCCACCATCCCCTTCCCTCCATCCGCTTCCCTCCAACACTCCTCCCTCCATCCCTTTCCCTCCAACACTCCTCCCACCATCCCCTTCCCTCCAACACTCCTCCCTCCATCCCCTTCCCTCCAACACTCCTCCCACCATCCCTTCCCTCCAACACTCCTCCCACCATCCCCTTCCCTCCAACACTCCTCCCACCATCCCCTTCCCTCCAACACTCTTTCCACCATCCCCTTCCCTCCAACACTCCTTCCATCATCCCCCTTCCCTCCAACACTCCTCCATCCCCTTCCCTCCAACACTCCTCCCACCATCCCCCTTCCCTCCACACTCTCCCCACCATCCCCTTTCCTCCAACACTCCTCCCACCATCCCCTTCCCTCCAACACTCTTCCACTATCCCCTTTCCTCCAACACTCCTCCCACCATCCCCTTTCCCTCCAACACTCCTCCCCCCATCCCCTTCCCTCCAACACTCCTCCCACCATCCCCTTCCCTCCAACACTCCTCCCTAGATCCCCTTCCCTCCAACAATCCCTCCACCATCCCTTTCTCTCCACCACTCCTCCCACCATCCCCTTCCCTCCAACACTCCTCCCTCCATCCCCTTCCCTCCAACAATCTCCCCACCATCCCTTTCCCCCCACCATCCCCTTCCCTCCAACACTCCTCCCACTATCCCCTTCCCTCCAACACCCCTCCCACCACCGCCTCCCCTCCCACCATCCCCTTCCCTCCAACACTCCTCCCTCTTCCCCTTCCCTCCAACACTCCTCCCACCATCCCCTTCCCTCCAACACTCCTCCCTCCATCCTCTTCCCTCCATCACTCCTCCCACCATCCCCATCCCTCCAACACTCCTCCCACCATCCCCTTCTCTCCAACACTCCTCCAACCATCCCCTTTCCTCCAAAATCCTCCCACCATCCCCTTCCTCTCCAACACTCCTCCCACCATCCCTTCCCTCCAACACTCCTCCCACCATCCCCTTCCCTCCAACACTCCTCCCACCATCCCCATCCCCTTCCCTCCAACACTCCTCCCCCCATCCCTTCCCTCCAACACTCCCCCCCACCATCCCCTTCCTCCACTCTCTCCCTCCCATCCCTTTCCCTCCAACACTCCTCCCACCATCCCCTTCTCTCCAACACTCCTCCCACCATCCCCTTCCCTCTAACACTCCTCCCACCATCCCCTTCACTCCAACACTCCTCCCTCCATCCCCTTCCCTCCAACACTCCTCCCACCATCCCCTTCCCTCCAACACTCCTCCCACTATCCCCTTCCATCCAACACTCCTCCCTCCATCCCCTTCCCTCCAACACTCCTCCCACTATCCTTTTCCGTCCAACACCCCCTTCCCTCCAACACTCTTCCCACCATCCCCTTCCCTCCAACACTCTTCCCACCATCCCCTTCCCTCCAACACTCCTCCCACCATCTCCCTCCCTCCGCCACTCCTCACACCATCCCCTTCCCTCCAACACTCCTCCCTCCCACTCATCCCTCCACCATCCCTTCCCCTCCAACACTCCTCCCACCATCCCTTTCCCTCCAACACTCCTCCCCCCCATCCCCTTTCCCTCCAACACTCCTCCCCCCCCCCACCATCCTCCACCATCCCCTTCCCTCCAACACTCCCCTACCCTCCATCCCCTGCCCTCCAACACTCCTCCCACCATCCCCTTCCCTCCAACACTCCTCCCACCATCCCCTTCCCTCCAACTCCTCCACTCCTCCATACCCAATCCACCCTTCCCTCCAACACTCCTCCCTCCATCCCTATCCCTCCACACACTCCCCCTTCCAATCCCACTTCGCACCTCCCGCACTCCTCCCACCATCCCCTTCCCTACCAACACTCCTCCCACCATCCTCCTTTCCTCCAACACTCCTCCTATCCCCTTCCCTCCAACACTTCTTCCCACCATCCCCTTCCCTCCAACACTCCTCTCTCAACCCCCAACCACACTCCTCCCGCTTCCCTAGTCCAACACTCCTCCACCATCCCCTTCCCTCCACACTCTCCTCCCACCCATCCCCTTCCCTCCACACATCTCCCATCCATCCCTTTCCCTCGCCAACTTAATCCCACCATCCCCTTCCCTCAACCTACTCCCTCCCACCATCCCCCTTCCCTCCAACACTCCTCCCACCATCCCCTTCCCTCCCACCACTCCCTCCCACCATCCCCTTCCCCCTCCAACACTTCATCCTCCCTAAGAGAAACTCCTCCCACTATCATCCCCTTCCCTCCAACACATCTCCCTCTATCCCTGCCCTCCAACCATCTCCCACCACCTTCCCTCCAACACTCCTCCCACCATCCCCTTCCCTCCACACTCCTTCCCCCATCCTCTTCCCTCCACCACTGCCTCCCACCAGTCCCCCTTTCCCTCCAACACTCCTCTCCATCCCCTTTCCTCCAACACTCCTCCCCACCATCCCCTTTCCTCCAAACACTCCTTCCCTCCATTCTCCCTCCCTCCAACACTCCTTCCACCCATCCCCTTCCCTCCACCACTTCCTTCCCTACCATCCGCTTCCCCTGCACACACTCCTCAGTCCATCCCCCCTCCACGAAATCCTCCCACCATCCCCTTCCCATCTCCAAACACTCCTTCCACCCCATCCCCTTCCCTCCTCCTTCTCCCTCCGCTCCCCTTCCCTCCAACTCCTCCTCCATCCCCTTCCCTCCAACACTCCTCCCACCATCCTTTCCCTCCAACACTCCTCCACACATACCCCTTCCCCCCTCCTACACATCGGATCCATCCCCTTCCCACCATCCCCTCCACAACCTCCTCCCTCCAACCCTTTCCCGCCAACACATCTCCACCATCCCCATCCTCCAACACTCCTCCACCTGCCCTGTCCCTCCACACATCCTTCCTCCACCCCTTCCCTCAACAAACTCTCCTCCCACCATCCCTTCTCTCCAACACTCCTACACCACCATTCCCTTTCCCTCCAACACTCCTCCCCACCCCAATCAATCCTAACAAACTCCTCCCACCATCCCCTTCCCTCCAACACTCCTCCCCACCATCCCCTTCCCTCCCAACACTCCTCCCACCATCCCCTTCCCTCCAACCCCTCCCTCCCCACCATCCCCTTCCCACCAACACTTCCTCCCTCCAGCCCCCTTCCCTCCAACACTCCTCCCACCATCCTTTTCCGCCTTCCACCACCCCTTCCCTCCACACTCTCCCACCTATCCCCTTCCCTCCAACACTCCTCCCAGCCATCCCTTTCCCTCCAACACTCCCCCCCAACCTCCCCTTCCCTCCAACACTTCCATCCCCTCCTCACCTCCATCCCCTGTTTCCCCTCCAACACTCCTCCCACCATCCCCTTCCCTCCACACTCCTCCCTCCACATCCCATTCCCTCCAACACTACTCCACTCCCTCCCTTTTCCCTCCAACACTCCTCCCACCATTCCCCTTCCCTCCAACACTCGCTCCCACGGCAGCTCCTTCCATCCAAGCACGCGCTCCCCCCATCGTACACCCCTTCTCCCGTCTCAAACACTCCTCTCTTGTCCATCCCCTTCCCCTCCAACACTCCTCCCACAGCATCCCGTGCCCTTTTCCGGGCTACAACAGCTCTTCTCCCCCCATCCCCTTTCGCCCTTCCACACTCCTCCCTCCTCCAGTTTCGTCAAACACTCCTCCTTACCATCCCCCTTCCCTCTCAACACTCCTCCCACCATCCCCTTCCGCTCCACCGTAACACTCGCTCCGCCATCCGCCTTGGCTCCTCCAAGCAGTCTTGGACATCCTCCCACTCTATCCGGTCCGCCTTTCGCCTCCAACAGCACCATCCTCCCTCCAACACTCCTCCCACCAATCCCCTTCCCTTCCAACACTCCCCATCAGGCCAGTCCCCCTTTACCCTCCAACCACAATCCCCTCGCTCCATCCCTTTCCGCGAAAAAAATAAAAAGATCCAACACTTCTCCCACGCATCACCTCTTCGCATCGCAACACGCCTCCTCGCGCATCATTCCCCTTCTCATTGCGGCAAACATGACCTCCTCCTCCCTTATCTCCTTTCCCTCCAACACTGCCTCCCCCACCATCCTCTTCGCCTCCGAACAGCTCCTCCCACCAATCCCCCTTTCCCCTGCCAACACACTCCTCTCCTCCACCTCTTCTCCTCCAACAATCTCCCCACTATCCCTTTCCCCCCACCATCCCCCTTCCTCCAACACTCCTGCCCACCATCCCCTTTCCCTCCAACTCTCCTGCCCACCATCCCCTTACCCTCCAACACCTCCCTTTCCGCACTCTCCCCTTCCTTCCCTCCAAAAGCTCCTCCCTCTGCATCCGTCCTTCCCTGCAACACCTCCTCCCAAACCATGCTCGCTTTTTCGGCCTCCACAACTCCCTTCCCTCGCAGCCATCCCGCACCTTTTCCCCTTCCGCTCCAACACGTCGCTACCCTCATCAACTGCCTCTTCCACTCCAACACTTGGCCTCCCGCCATCCCCTTCCGCTCTCACCACTTCTCATCCGTCCCCATCCCCATCCATCTATTGCACTCCCCCCTCCATCACTCCTTCCCTCGGTCAACACTCCGTCGCCGCCATCCCCAAATTCGCCTGCCAACACGCATCGCTCCTGTCCTCCCACCATCCTCTTACCCTCCAACTACTCCTCCCCACACCATCCTCCTTGCCCTCCAACACTCCTCCCACCATCCCCTCCCTCGACCACGTCTCCCATCCAGCCCCTTCCTGCTCCAACAGCTCCTTCCCTCCATCCCTTCCGCTTCCCTCCAACACTCCTCCCGCCATCAGCCCCTTCCCCTCGCAATCACTCCGCCCACCATCCCCAATTCCCTCCAACACTCCCTCCACTCATCCCCTCCTTTCCCTCCAACACTATGCTCCCTTCCCATACCATCCCCCTTCCGCAGGCTCCAACACTCCTCCCACCATCCCCTTCCCTCTAACACTCCTCTCCAACACTGCCACTCCCACCATCCCCGTTCCCCTCCAACACTCCTCCCACTGCCACTCCCCTTCCCTCCAACACACTCCTCCGCACCATCCCCCGTTCCCTCCCACACGTCCTCGCCACGCATATCCTTACCTCCAACACTTCTTCTTCACCTTCCTAACAATCCTCTCACAGCCATCCCCTTCCCTCCAAAACTCCTCCCCGCCACCATCCCCTTCCCTGCAACACTCCTATCCACTCCTCCCCTTCCGCGCTTACCCGCATCCAGAACATCTGCCTCCCTCACATCCCCTTCGCTTCGCCTCCAACACACACATCCAACCATCTCCCCTTCCCTCCGCAACACTCCTCCCACCATCACCGCCTTCCCATCCAACACGCCTCCCACCTAGCAATCCGCCTCTCACACCATTCCAAACACTCTCCTTCTCCCTCCCCCATCATCGCCCTCCCCTCCAACACACCCTTCCTCCCCTCCAACACACCCTTACCCTACCAGTCCGAACACCAGTCCTCGCCTCGCATCCCCTTCCCTCCGAACACTCCTCCACCATCGCATCCCCTTCCCTCCAGCACGTAGCCGCAACACCATCCCCTTCCCATCCAACAACTCCTTCCTCACCATCCCTCTTCGCTTCTCCAACACGATTAGCCTCCCTCCATCCCCGTTGCTTCCCCTCCAAGCACTCCTCCCAACTTCCCCTTCCCTCCACACTCCTTCCACCATCCCCTTCCCTCCAACACATCCTCCCACCATCCCTCTTGCCTCCAACACTCCTCCCACCATCCCCTTCCCTCGCAAAACTCCTCCTTCCGTCACCACCATCCGCCTTCCCTCCCAACACTTGGTCCTCCACCATCCGCCTTCCGCTCCAATCACTTCATGCCCCCCAATACCCCTTCGCCCTCCCAACACTACCCTCCCACCATGCTCCCTCTTTCCCTGCAACACGTCTCCTATCTGCATCCCATCCCCTTCCCTCCAACACTCCTTCCTCCATCCCTTTCCCTCCAACACTCCTCCACCACTCCCCTTCACCTCTCCCCAACCACTCCGCTCCTCGCATCCCCTTGACCCTCCTCCAACACTGCTCCCACCATCCCCTTCGCATCACTGCTTCCCTCCAACACATTCTTCTCCACCATCCCCTTCCCTCCCAGCACTCCTCCTTCCCCAGCACCCCTATTGATCCCTCCAACACTTCCTCTCGTGGCAGCAACAGAAGCAAACACACCCACCATCCCCTTCCCTCAGCAAAACCACTCCTGCCCTCCATCCCCTTCCCTCTCCAAACACTCCTCCGCGACCATTCCGCCCCTTCACCATTCCAACACTAGCCTCCCACATCCATAACCCTGTCCCGCCATACACATCTTTGCCCACATCCCCTTCCCTCCAAACACTCCTCCCTCCCGCTCCTTCCCTCTAATCACTCGCTTCCACCATCCCCCCCTCTCAACACTTCCCCCACACCCTGCCCTTCCCTCCAACAAACACTCCTCCCACCATCGCCCCTCCCTCCAACACTCATCCAACCATCCCCTTCCCTCCAACACTCCTCCCACCCTTTCCCCCTTGCTCTCCTAACACTCCTCCCAGCCATCCCCTTCCCTCCAACACATCGCTGCCCACCCATCAGTGCCCTTCCCTCCAACACCCTCCCCACCATCTCCCTTTCCCTCCAACATCGTCCTCCCACCATACCCCTTCCGCGTCGCGAACACTCCGCCCACCAACCCCATTCCCTCGCAACACTCCTCCCAGCCATCCCCTTCCCGGCCTCCAACACTCCTCGCTCCATCCCCTTCCCTCCAACACTCCTCCCAACCATCCCCCTTTCCTCCAACCTTCTCTCCGCATCTGGTTGCCCTCTGTCTCCTCCAACACTCCGCCATTCCTCTCATCCCGCTTCCTCGTCGCTACACTCCTCCCACCATTCCCCTTCCTCCAACACTCCTCCCCCCTTCCCTCCCTCCAACACTCCTCCCCCACCATCCCCTTTCCCTCCAACACTCCTCCCACCATCCCCTTCCCTCCAACACTCCTCCCACCATCCCCCTTCCTCCAACACTCCTCCTCCCCCACCCATTCCCCTTCCCTCCAACACTCCTCCCCCATCCCCTTCCCTCCAACACTTTCCCTCCACACTCCCCACCATCCCCTTCCCTCCAACACTCCTCCCACCATCCCCCCTTCCCTCCAACACTCCTCCCTCCACCATCCCTTCCCTCCAAACAACTCCTCGCCACCATCCCCTTCCCTCCAACACACTCCCCCCACCATCTCCTTACTTCTCCAACACTCCTCCCACCATCCCCTTCCCTCCAACACTCCTCCCCCATCCCCTTCCCTCCAACACTCCTCCCCTTTTCCCTCCCCACCCTCCCCTTCCCTCCAACACTCCCACCCTCCCCACACTCCTCCCCTTCCCTCCCCACTCCCCCACCATCCCCTTCCCTCCCAACACTCCTCCCAACCATCCCCTTCCCTCCACACACCCTCCTCCCAACCATCCCCTTCCCTCCCACAACACTCCTCCCCTTCCCTTCCTTCCCCTCCCACCATTCTCTTTCTAATTTACATCAACGACATAGATGAGGGTCTCACCTGTACAATCTCAAAATTTGCTGACGATACAAAAATTGCAAATAGCGTACTCTCAAAAAGAACAAGTTGACGATATGCAACACAATCTAGATAAATTGTCATGTTGGGCCGGCCCAAATTTGGCAAATGAGTTTCAATGCGGATAAATGTAAAGTACTACATGTCGGATACCTAAATGAGAAAGCAAACTATTCGATGAATGGTACTCAGCTTAAGAATGTAAACAGAAGAAAACCTGATCTGGGAGTAACAATATCGAGTAACCTAAAACGAGTCAACAATGTTCAGAAGTTGTTAAGAAGGCAAACAAAATAATTGGCTTTATAGGCAGGTCATTTGAGCATAAATCCAAAGAAGTTATCCTAACCCTTTACAATTCCTTAGTCCCGCCCTCTTCTGGAATACTGCGTTCAATCCTGGTGCCCTTATTTACCAAAAAGATATAAACAAGCTAGAACGAGTTCAACGTAGAGTTACCAAAATGATACCTAGCCTAAAGAACAAACCATACGAAGAGCGTCTTAGAGAATTAAATCTATTTCCTTTAACCCAGCGCAGATTAAGAGGTGACTTAATTCAAGTGTTCAAAATCATCAAAGGCATCGACAATATGAACTGTAGTAAGTACTTCACTATCGACCAATCTAATTACACGCGGGGAAACGGTTGCAAAATTATTGGTAAATCCTTTTAACCTCGCACGAATCTAAGATTTCTTCTTCAATCGCGTTGTCAACTTGTGGAATCCCCTTCCCCGAACGTTATAGACTGCACCACCGTTGATTCATTCATTTAAATTCCCCTAGAAAATATCTCGCATCAAACCCCGACTGACTGCGTTTGTAAATGAATAACTTTATCCTCCCCTCAGTTACTAACCCATATGTCCCTCTACTAACTTCCCTATCCTGCCAACGTTAGTTCCAGGCAGTATCCCCTTCCATGTTCCCTTACCCACTCTAAACCACTGTTTGGACACACTTGATCTCCAGTGTTTTGGAGGACAAGCAACCTAGAATCCTAGATCCATTTCCCACTCCTCCTTGTACTCCATTGCCAACACTCCTCCCCCTACTCCCTTTTTCCCTCCACACTACTTCCCCTCATCCCTCCATCCCTCCATTCCTCCCATCCCTCTTCCCTCCACACTCCTTCCTCCATCCCCTTCTGCCCTCCAACACTCCTCCC
>CM064548.1:36336406-36414124 GCA_032716605.1 Paralithodes platypus | reverse complement strand
TCTGGAAAACTATTTGAGTAATGTAAGGTCGAGTCGTCTGCGTATGAATGGATAGGACTGGAGGTACACTTGAGAAGATCATTTATGAAAATTAGAAAGAGAATAGGAGACAAGACAGAGCACTGAGGAACACCAGAGTTGATGGGATGAGGAAGTGAGCGATGGCCGTCCACAACCGCAGCTATGGAACGGCCGGAAAGGAAATTAGAGACAAGGCACAGATGGAGGGATAGAAACCGAAGGAGGGTAGTTTAGAAATTAAACATTTGTTCCTGACTCTATTGAAGGCTTTCGATATGTCTAGTGCAATAGAAATTATCTCACCAAAGTCCCGAAAGTTGGATGACCAAGAGTTAGTAAGATATGAAAGACGATCACCAGTAGAGCGACCCTTGAGGAAGCCATACTGGCAATCTGAGAGTAGATTATGGGAAGAGAAATGCTTAATAAATTTGGTAGCAAGAATAGTTTCAAAAACTTTAGAGAAACAAGAGATGAAAGCAAGTGGACGATAGTTGGAGGGTTGAGAGCGGTCACCCTTCTTTGGGACAGGTTGAATGAGAGCAAAATTCCAGCATGAAGGGAATACGTTAGAGGAGAGACAGAGACGAAAGAGTTTGCGTAGGCAGGAAGTCAACACGGAAGCACAGTTTTTTAGTACAACAGGAGGAACACCGTCCAGACCGTCCGCCTTCTTAGCATTAAGCCCAGAGAGGGTAAAAAGTACATCTTTAGAAAATATCAAGTTATAAGGCATAAGTAGGAGAGAGGGGGGTGGAGAGGGAGGAATAGCACCGGAATCATCCAAGGTGGAGTTTCTAGCAAAAGTTTGAGAGAAAAGTTCAGCTTTATCAGAGGAAGAAGTGATGGTTATGCCATCAGAGTGGAAAAGGGGAGGGAAAGACGAGGAAGAAAATTGTTGTAGAGGTTTTTGGCTAGATGCCAGAAAGCTTGGGAAGAACTAGAGTTGGATAGTTCAGTGCATTTACTATTGATGAAAGAGTGCTTGGCAAGTCGAAGAACAGATTTGGCTTGATTCCGGGCAGAAACATATGAAGTATGAAATTCTTTAGTTTTAAGGCGTCGTTTGAATGCTTCCTCCTTGTTGCGGACAGCAGTAGAACAAGCGTGAGTAAACCAAGATTTGTTTGCATTAGACTGAGAGAAAGAAAATGGAATGTATGCTTCCATGCCCGAGAGGATTACCTCGCTAACGTGTTCAGCACTCTCCGAGGGTCCCCGGCCACGGAAGCAGAAGTCGTTCCATGGGAAATCAAAGAAGTACTGCCGAAGAGCCTCCCAGTCGGCAGCGCAAAAGTGCCACATGCGCCGCCGGTTGGGAGGATCGGGTGGCCGTACTGGAGAGATGGGACAGGTGATAGATATTAATTTATGGTCGGAGGAGCCCAAAGGAGAGAAAAGATTTATAGTATAAGCAGAAGGGTTAGAGGTAAGAAATACAGTAAGTCAAGAATGTTGGGCCGATCTCCAAAGCGATCCGGGATACGGGTGGTTTGCTGGACCAGCTGCTCTAGGTCATTTAAGATAGAAAAGATGTAGGTTTGTTCATCCGGTTGGTCAGTGGAAACAGAGGAGAGCCATTGGTGGTGGTGAACGTTGAAATCTCCTAGGATGGAGATTTCTGCGAAAGGAGAGGTGGACAGATTGTGTTCCACTTTAGAAGTTAGATAGTCAAAGAACTTTGGATAGTCGGTAAAATTAGGGGAGAGATAAACAGAGCAGAAATATTTAGTTTGAGAGTGACAAGAAAGCTTTTAGCCAGAGAGTTGAGAATTCAGAAGAGTCTAAGTTGGGAACACGAGAGAAAGCAAGATTGTTGAGCACATATACGCAACCTCCACCTTTGGCTTGAAAATCAGGATAGAGATAGTAGTAGGATACAGAGAAGGGTTTGCTGTAAGTAGTTCCAGAATTTTTTTGCAAAAAATTTCATTTTCCGCGATGAGAAATCATGCGAGAGAATAAGATCATCCATACACAACAGATAATTTTCAAATAATTGGTAGATTCAGGAGTCAAAGTGAAGCACTCAATAGAGAGAAATTGCTTATACAGAAAATCAACCCTGAGCTTAATATTTCAAATAATTCTTAATTGTGTGTCTCTGTAGCTTAGTGATAATGTCATTTAGGGTTTATTGTAATGATTAGGTGTGTATTCGAAGCTCTTAGTCTAGATAGTTGCTGATTGATAGCTATTTTCTAAATGTTTAGTATATTTCTTAAGTTTCAGTGTAGATTGTAGGTTAGTTCTCACTTATATTTTTGTCAACCATCAGTTGTCCACGGTATTTTCTATAGTGTGGGTGGCTTTATCCTTTCTCTTGCTGGCTTAGTAAGTAACATTTTGTAGATGTGATCGTTTTAGGTTATAGTATAGAACATGATATTGATAAAATGTAATGGTGCTTTTTTAATTTTGACTGAATAGTTACGATTATTTGTTATCTAGGCTGATTTAATGTGTTCATGTGTGTGTTCATGTTTTTCTGCTAAACATATAAATATTAATTATAATGGATCCACTTTTACTGTGCATTAATGTAGGTTTCATTTTTGTAAGGATCAAGTGTTTTACCTGATGATGGTTTCCCTGATGTGGGCCGAAAATGTGTAAATCAAAATGGAAAAGAAGTAAGTAAAAATAAAGATGGCGTTGAGTACAGCTTTGACTCTTAATATGCTTACTATGGAAATTAGGGTGCCCTAAGCCACCTACGGATGTACTAATATCAAGATATTGCAGACCTGCGCTAACGACCTATCGTGGACTCGAGAAAACACACCAGAAAGTGGATAAGATTGAACAGGATATCGGTTTTCTACATACTGTAGGTGTCATTAATATAATATAGTACCTAAATTTCTTAGATTCAAGATATATGACAAACATTTTAATAAGACCGAAACATACACAGAGTGGCAGAATTCACTGTTGGATAGGGAAATTAGAACACACGCTCTTTCGGAAAAACTTGTTCCTTAAAAGCTCTTTCAAAAGCCAGGTTAGCTTTTTGGACTACTGGACATTTCTGTGGAAGATAAAAGAACACACACAACGCATTTCAGCTAAGATACAGACCAGACATGCAAAACTTATAGGTTTAGGGATACATCCTACAATATACAATGATAAATCTTTCTTTAACTATTCTAGTAAAACATGAAGAGAGAAGAAATTGTTGTCGTTTGGATTAGATAATTGCATTCCTTTTTATAAAGCTGATTGGCTCAAACATTTTCTTTCGTTAGAGAAGCTAATAAACACGGTCTCTGATTGCTCCAAAGTAGGGTTACTGAAAAGTGGAATTAACGCTAGTAATCTAATTGATAGGGTTAAAGAAATTGGCAGTACACATTTTGATTTAACTAAACAGACAT
Organism: Paralithodes platypus; assembly: GCA_032716605.1. Classification (NCBI taxonomy): domain Eukaryota; kingdom Metazoa; phylum Arthropoda; class Malacostraca; order Decapoda; family Lithodidae; genus Paralithodes; species Paralithodes platypus. The sequence continues at coordinate 36,410,723 of CM064548.1, read as the reverse complement.
GTTGTTGTTGTTGTTGTTCCCTAAGCTGCCTGGCCGAACAGCCCCGAGTCCCTGAGGAAGGCCATGGCCACGATCGGGCTTTCCCACAGAGCTCTCATTGAGTGTAGATTATGTTGTTGGCGTAAGTGGTTGTGTGAAATGCAGTCTTCTATGATGTGTTTAATGGTATGGGGTGCTGTGTTACATCCCGGGCAGGCGTCGACAACGGAGTCATCCAGTCTCTTCTGATAGCTCAGGAGAGCTGGATGGTGTCCGCATCTCAGCCTGGCCAGGTGGACTCTGTCCTCGCGAGGAAGGGAGGATTCGGAAGGATGGATTTCGGGAGGTTGTGCATGCAGCTGCGTGTTGTCTGTGAGTGAGTGGATGGATTGGCGAGAGATATGAGTATGGATGTGCTTCTGGAAGTTGGTTCGGGGAGAGGACAATAATTGTGTGTGATACCGTGTGCTGGGTGTTCTTTTGATATTTCTTGGTGTCTGTGGGTGTGTTGCCATGTAGTTTAGTGGGTGGTCTTGGTTCGTGGAGGCTGCTGCCAGGAATTGAGTGCCTCTCATGTCCAGATGGTCTTTGACTTTGAGGATTTTGGTTTCTTGATGTAGGTGATCTGTGGGTGCAGTAGCTGTGCAGCCTGTAATGATCTTCAGGGCTTTGTTTTGAATAGTCTGTAAGGTCTTATGATGTGTTTCAGCTAGGTTAGAAGCCCAGGCTGGGCTTGCGTATTCCATCACTTATCTTATGTATTGTTTATATACTGTGGTGGTAGTTTCTTTGTTATGTCCAAATTTTGTGTGAGCAAGTGACCTGAGGGCGTTAAGTCTGGGTGTCAGTTTCTGTTTAATGTTTGTGGTGTGCTGTTTGAATGTCATATGATACTCATATGTTACTCCTAGGATTTTGGGTGTGTGTGTATGTGTTAGGGGTGTGTTGTTTATGGTGAGTTGAGGGATGTATTCGTGTTCACCTGTCCAGCTTGTGAGCAGGGTTGCGGTGGATTTGGCTGGAGCTAGATTAAGTCTGTTTGTAGTGCACCAGCCATGTAGCGTGTTGAGATAGGGTTGAAGGAGATCTGTTGCTCTTCTTGGGTCATGGTGTGTGCATGTGAGTGTTATGTCATCTGCATAGGAGGCTAAGTTTATTTGGGGCGTATTGGGTGTAGTTATATCGTGCATGTACAGATTGAAGAGTGCGGGCGATAGGACGGATCCTTGTGGGACTCCGTTTGGAAAGTTTCTGATTTTAGATGACTGACCGGCAAAAGATACGTGTGCACATCTGCCTGCTAGGAAGTTGGCCAGCCACCTTTTTGTGTTGTTGTGCATGTTTGTGTTGTAGATTTTGTTTGTTAGGTTGTGGCGGGGGATGGCATCGAAGGCTTTACTAATGTCGAGTGTGGCTAATAGTGATCTGTGTGGTGGTCAAGCTGAGTTGATGCCGTCAAAAGCTCTTTGTGTAAGGTCTGTGAGAAGAGTGTTTGTGGAGTGCAGTGGCCTAAAGCCATGTTGTGTTGGAGCTAGGGGTAGGTCGGGTGTAATTAGTTGTAATACTAGGCGTTCCATGACTTTGGAGGGGGAGCAAAGGAGTGTGATGGGGCGGTGCGAGGAGGGTAGCGTGGGGTCTTTGTTGGCTTTGGGGAATGTGATGATGATACCATGCTTCCAAATGTCTGGTATTGTGTTGTGTGAATAGCTGTAGTTTGATATGTTAGTGAGTGCTTGTATGCCTTGTGGTCCCAGGTGTCTGAGGTGTATGTTGCTTATGTTGTCTAGGCCACAGGCAGGTGAGTGCTTGAGATTGTTGATGATATGCTTTGTCTGGTGATTGGTGAAGGGTGTATAGTCAGGGTCTGTGGGGAATTGTCTCTTACGTCGGATGACACGTCGGTTGTCCTTTGTGAGGTTTTACCGTTTAGGTGGCTGGACATGTGAGAAGTGAATTGATGAGAGTGTTTGCTTGTTGTTTACATGAAGGAGTAGAGTCTGTTGTTGTGATTGCAGCATGTGATTGTGTTGTGTTGCTGTTGGAAAGTGTGATGCTGTTTAGTGTTTTTGTAGAGTTTGTTTGGGGTTTGTTTTGTGATCAAGTGTTTTGTAGGAAGTTATTCCAATTTAGTTTTTGTTGTTCTTGTATTTTGTTGTTAGTTTGGGTGTTGAGTGCTTGAATTTGTTGTGTGATGTCTTGTGTGTGGGGTGCTGGGGAGTGTTTCAGTGTGTCGTGTTGTCTGATGAGGTCTTGAATTTCTGGTGTGAAGTTGGGGTTGTGTCTTTTTCTGTTACCTCTTGGAATGTGTTTCTTGTCAGCGTTTTGGATAGTTTTATTGAGTATGTGTACAGCATTGTTGATGTTAGTGATGGGTGTACTGTTTAGAGTTTGTGAAGTGTTGTTTCTGTCTCATTTGTAAATGCTTCCCAGTTAGCTCTTTTATAATTGGTGTATGTGTGTTTGTGGCTAGCTGGGGTGAGTCCTGGTTTTGGTGGTGATAATGATCGGGAGGTGGTCAGAGCCTAAGGTTCTGACCACCCTCCAGGATGTTGTGGGGGCGAGTTTCTGGGGAGCAAAAGGTGATGTCTGGAGATGATGGGTTTATAGAGGGCTTGGTGAGGAATATGGGTATGTTGATGGATGTCGTTAAGGATGATGAGGTTATCTGTTTGGTTTTGTAGTAACCAGCCCTCTGTCTGTGTCGGGGTTGTCGACAAACCAGGCCGACGTCTTGGCGTTGAAGTCACCACCCAGGATGATGTGTTGGGTGTTTGTGATGTGTTGTAAGTGTGGTCTGTATTCATTTGGTACTGTAGGGGATGTTTTGGGAGGGATGTATGTGTTTATGATGGTTATGTTGGATTTGTTCCCAGTGCGTATTTTAATTGATTGTATTTCTGTTGTGTTATCATTTGGGGGGAGGAGGGATTTGGTTTGTACACTGGTTACTATGTATGATATTTCATTGTGTACCAGGGTGATGAGGCCACCGCCCCCGCCGACAGCCCGGTCTTGTCTGATGGTGGTGAAATTATGAAATGTGGGTGTTTTTTGTTATGTGCGGAGTTTTGTTTCTTGTAAGATGGCAATGTGTATGTTGTGTTGTTTGATGAAGTGTGAGAGTTTGCGTTTCTTTGTCTTAATGCCATCTATGTTCCAATTGGAGAATGTTAATGTTATGTGCACGATGTATGTTGGGTGCTGCTGCAACGAGGATGGGGTGGGGGGTGAGGGGGGGCCTGGAGGTTGGGATGGGTGAGGTGGGGGTGGGGATTGGAGAGCAGGAGATGGGGGTTGGAATGGATTAGGATGGGGTGTGGTATGTTGAGTTGAAGATATGGATGGTATGGGGAGGTTAGGTGGGTTAGGGAGGAGAGGTGGACGGGTTTTAGGGGGGGGAGTGGATGATATGAAAAGGCTAGGTGGGTTGGGGAGGAGAGGTGGACGGGTTTTAGGCGAGGGATTTGACTGGGAGAGGGAGGGGCATGAAGAACAGGTCCAGGTGTTCGTGTAGTGTTTCTTGGAGGCAAGTGTTGTACAGGTGAAGTGGGTCCAGTTCTTGCATGCATTGCAGAGAACTGAACCCTTAGTGTGGCGACTCGAAGTGATGGGTTTTGAGCAAGTTGGACATATGTATGTGTACGTGGGTCCTGGGTTTGCTCTCAATGTCTCCGGCTAGAAGAAGTCTTCGAGAAATGACAGCCGGAGAGTCATTTCTCGGTGTAGGAAAAACTGTGTGATGTGTGTGTGTGGTGTGAGAGGTGTGGAAATTCCCGGCGCGACCGAAGCCGCTCCAAGGACCCGTGCCCCCAGGGAGGGGGCAGGGGATAGTTGTGACGGTTTGGCTCCCGAAACTGCTCCCCGCGGCCGGCATCCGGTTGTCCTCCACTGGTCGTTGATCTTGTCTCCGGCCGTGGAGGGTCGGCAGCCATCCGCGGTTGGCAGCTCCGGGAGGTGGTCCCACGGCGTAGACGCCGCCACATCAGGACCTATGTAAAAAGGTATGGTCGTCAGTTTTCAAACTTAGTGACTTGGAATTATTGAAAGCGCTCGGGAAGGACGATTCCATTGTAATTGTAAAACCTGATAAGGGCAGAGGAGTGGTATTGCTAGACAAGAATGACCAGTAGCAATGTTTGTCAGGAGTTCTTTAAAAAGCTGTATTAAATCAGGTATTAGACTAAATACTGATAACGAAAGTGTTTGGGTAGATGTTAGCGAAGGTAGTGAGACCATAATTATTGGAGTTATTTATAGACCACCAAATATGAGTAGAAACGAAGGTACAGCTTTATGGCAGGAAGTGAAAATAGCATCAAGGTTTAGCAATGTGTGTATTATGGGGGATTTTAATTTTCCGAATATTGATTGGCAGCATCAAATCGGCGACTCAGATTCAAAAGAGTTTAATGAGGCGGTACAGGATAGTTTTTTATTTCAATTCATAGACTCGCCTACTAGAGGTAATAATATCCTCGATTTAGTTCTCAGTAATAGTGAACAAATGATAAATAATGTAGAGATAGGAGACCAACTAGGAAATAGTGATCATAAATCAATTTATTTTAACATACAATGGACAGGAAAGGCTAAAGAGAATACGACACTTATCCCAGATTTCAGAAAAGCCAATTATGGTGGATTAAGAAGAGCCTTAAGAGTCGATCCTATGGTTAAACTATTAAGTGGACCCAGGTGCGCTAATGAACATACTCTCTCTCAGATACCTGTCTTAACTCAGGATAATTTGACAGCTACATATAATCATCTTATTTCTTCACTCCACAATGCGCAAAATAAATATATCCCCAAAAGAAAATTTAGATCAACACAGAACCAACCCAAATGGATGAATAATAGACTATTAGACCTTCTAGGAAAAAAGAGAGGAATATATCGAAAAATTAAGAAAGGCGAAATTCACCTACTTGCTTACTATCAGAATCTATCAAAAGAGGTTAAAAAAAAGGTATAAGGACAGACAAAAGAAATTATGAAATCAGGATAGCCAATGACTCAAAAAATAACCCTAAGGCTTTTTAACCAGCTATATAAATCTAAAGTTAGAGATAGAATAGGCCCCCTTAAAACTTCGATAGGAGAAATGACAGAACATGATTTAGAAATGTGCAGTACATTAAATAATCAGTTTCTATCCGTTTTCACTAATGAAAATTTGGCACAGATTCCAGAAGTCCGTAAGGTATATAGCGATAGTATAGAAAATAGGTTAAGTACGGTTACTATAAGTAGAAATGATGTGCTTAAGGAAATTGACAGACTGAAACCTCAGAAATCGCCTGGTCCCGATGAGGTATATGCCAGAGTATTAAAAGAATGTAGAGATGAGTTAAGTTACCCATTAACATTTCTTTTTAACAATTCATTAGAAACAGGTATAGTTCCAGAAGCTTGGAAGCTTGCAAATGTAGTTCCGATTTTCAAAAAAGGTGATAAATCAATAGCATCCAATTACCGTCCCATTAGTCTCACTTCAATCATAGGAAAGCTACTAGAGTCAATTATTGCTAGGAAAATGAGAAACCACTTAGAAACATTTAACTTAATCAGTTCTTCTCAGCATGGATTCACTCAGGGACGTTCTTGCCTTACTAATTTGCTTAGTTTTTTCTCAGAGGTATATGAAGCAGTAGATAATGACAAGGCATACGATATTATATATTTATATTTCAGTAAAGCGTTCGACAGAGTCCCTCATGAGAGATTGATGAGAAAGGTTGAGGCACATGGAATAGGTGGGGCGTTGTTGGGATGGATTAGGTCATGGCTAATTGGTAGGAAACAGAGAGTCAGCATAAATGGTACCAAGTCAGAGTGGGGAGCAGTCAAAAGTGGTGTCTCCCAGGGATCGGTATTAGGTCCCCTGTTGTTTCTTATATACATAAATGACCTAGATTTAGGTATAACTAGTAGGATAAGTAAATTCGCAGACGATACTAAAATGGGGAGATCAATTGATTCAGATAGCGATATAGAGTGCCTCCAAAGGGATCTAGATACCTTACATGAATGGTCAGTAAATTGGCAGATGAAGTTTAACATTGACAAATGCAAGGTATTAAAGATAGGGAAGATGCAAACAAATGTTAAATATAAACTAGCTAATTTAGAATTAGAAAATTCAGACTGCGATAAAGATCTAGGTGTGTTTGTTAGCAATGATTTGAAGCCTAGAAAACAGTGTATAGGCGTTCGTAATAAGGCAAACAGGATTCTCGGGTTCATATCTAGGAGTGTGAGTAACAGAACTGCTGATGTTATCGTAAAACTTTACTTGGCATTAGTGAGGCCCCATATGGATTATGCTGTCCAATTTTGGTGTCCTTATTACAGAATGGACATAGATTCATTGGAGAGAGTACAGCGTAGAATGACAAAAATTATCCATAATATTAGAAATCTTCCGTATGAAGAAAGGTTGAAGAAATTAGGTTTACATTCGGTAGAGAGACGCAGAGTTAGAGGGGATATGATAGAGGTGTTCAAGTGGGTTAGTGGGATTAACAAAGGGGACATGACAAATGTAGTAAAGCTCAGTGATAGCGAAAGAACTCGTACCAATGGTTTCAAATTAGATACATTTCGTTTTGAGAAAAGATATAGGTAAATATTGGTTTGGTAACAGAGTTGTAGATGGGTGGAATGGACTACCAAGTGCTATAGTGGGATCTAAAACTGTAGGGAGCTTTAAGATAAAATTGGATAAGCATATGGACGAGAAGGGTTGGGTGTGAAGGGGGATCAGCCGGGTTGGGCCAATCAGCGCTCTGCAGACCCCCATAATCCTGTGTTAATCTCTAACCGTTTTGGTAAGATGATCCTCAGGGTATTAGAGTGTTGAGCCTATAATTGGGCTTTGTAATTGATTTGGGGTTGTGTGGGACAGGGATCTGCCTTGCTTAGGCCAATCGGCTTTCTGCAGACTCCCATTTTCTTATGTTCTTACGTTATCTATGTAAAATGAATGGTATACTTGCTGATAAGACTACGTTCAAGAAGGTTAAAGGAAGTATTTTGATAATGTAATTAGGTTGGAAGATAAATTAAACAGAATACTGAGGACCATCAAGGAGAAGATAGGATCTGATGTGTATAATTGGCTGTATGCCTCGGGTTCAAACCCAGGAACAATCTATGGGTTGCCCAAAGTTCACAAAGATAACGTACCATTAAGACCCATAATTTCTTGTATCAATACTGCAGCTTACAACCTTTCAAAATTTCATATACCCTTAGTATCCCCGCTCACAACTAATCAATACACTTTAGCGAACTCTAAATGTTTTGCCAAGGAGATAAAGATTTACATTTACCTTCTCATTTCTTAATGACTAGTTTTGATGTGGAATCCATATTCACGAATATCCCATTAAATGAAACAATTGACATAATTTTAGATAAGTATGACCCAAAGAGTGTTTATAATCTCGGCAAATCTGTTCTTAAAAAATTACTTAAGTTTGCTACATCGGAGTCCTGTTTTCTGTTTGATGGTTCTTTGTTCAATCAGATAGACGGTATAAGTATGGCATCTTGCTTAGGCCCCCTTTTTGCGAATGCATTTTTGTGTATTAAGGAGACCATATGGTTGAATAGTTGTCCTATTAATTGTAAACCCATATATTATAGAAGGCTTGTTGATGATTTGTTTTTTATTTTTGAAAATGACTGTGCTAATCATTTTTTTTTAAAGCACATGAATAGTCAACATACAAATATAAAGTGCTCTTGTGAAAAGGAAGAGGATGGTATATTAACTTAATTAATTGCTCTTTCCATTCACATATGCATAGCCTACGTGAGTTGCAGTTGGGATGTGTGTACATGCTTAGATTGATATGCAGGATTCGAAGTTGCATAATAAATAGTAGGCAGTGTCCACCAACCTTTAACTGTCTTCGTGGTGCGATGTATAAGGTGTTGATTTTCGGTGTGAGCATCCTGGGTTCGAATCCACGGACTGCCACATGTGTTTGTAAATTTCATTAATCGATTTTGGGAGTGTGGTTGGTTGTTGGAAGGAACATAATAATTGATATTGGTTCAGGAGTAATTTATCGAGAGGACTTCCCTAAGTGGTTAAGGCCCCATTAATTGCTCTTTCCATTCACATATGCATAGCCTACGTGAGTTGCAGTTGGGATGTGTGTACATGCTTAGATTGATATGCAGGATTCGAAGTTGCATAATAAATAGTAGGCAGTGTCCACCAACCTTTAACTGTCTTCGTGGTGCGATGTATAAGGTGTTGATTTTCGGTGTGAGCATCCTGGGTTCGAATCCACGGACTGCCACATGTGTTTGTAAATTTCATTAATCGATTTTGGGAGTGTGGTTGGTTGTTGGAAGGAACATAATAATTAGATGTTTTGGTTAAGAAAACGGAACAAGGAAATATAACAGGTGTTTATAGAAAACACACATTCAATAATCGGGGACTCAATTGGTTTACTTTCACTCCCAATATTGATGAAGTCAAGTCTATCCGTACACTACTAAATAGGGCTTATGACATATGTTCTTCTTATTTCATTCTTCATGATGAATTATGTAGGCTCAGGGAATATTTTGTGAGCAATAATTATGCGGTGGAATTGTTTAATCAAATCCTCAAGAAATTCCTACATGATAAAATGTGTAAAGTAGAGGTGCCAAAATTTGAAGTACCCAAGCTAATAAATTATGTGAAAATGCCTTATTATGGTCAAGTTAGCTATCAGTATAGGAAGCATTTGCTGAAGCTTTTGAATAACAATTTCCCGGCTATCAACTTTCGAGTTGTATTCACTAATGATTTTAGAATTAATAACTTTTTCCAACATAAGGATCAAATACCTAACCAATTGTGCTTGAACATGTTTATCAATTCGCATGTCCTAGCTGCCAGGCCAGGTATATTGGATGTTCAGGACGTTCATTCAAGGTTAGAATGTTCGAGCAAATTGGTAAGAGACACGGATCCGGTCAAATTTTGCAAACAAAATCATTTTCCGTAATTAGAAATCATGCAAGAGAACAAGATCATCCATACACAACAGATAATTTTCAAATAATTGGTAGATTCAAGAGTCAAAGTGAAGCACTCAATGGAGAGAAATTGCTTATACGGAAAATCAACCCTGAGCTTAATAGTTCAAATACTTCTTAATTGTGTGTCTCTGTAGCTTAGTGATAATGTCATTTAGGGTTTATTGTAATGATTAGGTGTGTATTCGAAGCTCTTAGTCTAGATAGTTGCTGATTGATAGCTATTTTCTAAATGTTTAGTATATTTCTTAAAGTTCAGGGTAGATAGGTCAGTTCTCACTTATATTGTTGTCAACCTTCATTTGTCCACGGAATTTTCTTTAGTGTGGATGTGCTTTATCCTTTCTCTTGCTGGCTTAGTAAGTAACATTTTGTAGATGTGATCGTTTTTAGGTTATAGTATAGAAACATGATTATTGATAAAATGTAAAGGCGTTTTTAAATTTTGACTGAGGAGTTACGATTATTTGTGATCTAGGCTGATTTAATGTGTTCATATGTTCAGTTGTTTTGCTAAACTTTTAAATGTTTAATCATAATGGATCCACTTTTACTGTGCATTAATTTTAGGTTTCATTTTTGCAAGGATCATGTGTTTTACCTGATTGTGGCTTCCCTGATGTGGGCCGAAAATTTGTAAAAAAAATGTAAAAGAAGAAAGTGGAAATAAAGATGGCGTTGAGGACAGCTTTACTTCTTTAAATAGTCTTACTATATATATATATATATATATATATATATATATATATATATATATATATATATATATATATATATATTTATACATACTGCATATATATATATATATATATATATACCGTATAATTATATATTGTCACTCCCAAATGAGTTTTGTAACCTATGTCATTTGTGAGTGAGTTACAGTCACGAGGCCTATGGTGGGAGGGCCCTGCGAGAAGCTAGGTTGCTATACGTCTTTCCTCTGTTGCTACAAAAGATAGCACTGTTATGTTGCCACGAGTATAATTACTTCTTTGTCCTTGGGGGATTGTTTTCGTTATCATAAGTTTGCACAATGATGCCTTGTGTTTACTTGGTTGCTTTTGTGTACCGGTTGGACTACTTGTTGAGTCTGACAGTTTCTGGAGCTCTCCTCCCTTCCTGGGACTCTCGTGTTCACATGACTGCCACTCGAGCGACGGACCCATTGCAGAGCACACATGCTGTGGAGTCTGTCCCAGGCTTGCTTCAATGTTTCCCTAGATACCGCATATGTTTTCCTTGTTCCTTATTGAGTAGTAGCAGAGCAAGTCTGGGAGGCATTTAAATCATAAAATATTGTTCTATCTTTATTATTTTGCATACAGGAGTTTTCTGCATTTGTTAGAGATACTGCATTTCTTATCCCTGGCAATCTAGAGTATAAGCTTCTCCTTTTATTCTTCCATGTCGTTTCCATTAATCTGCTGCAGTGTTTATTATATTTATGTGTGAATATTATTCTTGGTTGGTATCTCTAGTGGTTTGAGGATTGACCTGTTTACTTAGTTTTTGGTAGGCCTTTGAGGAACGAGGTTGTTGGGTGTGTGTGTAGGCCTGCAGTGCCATAATAGGCTACTGTCTTTTTCCCTTCCACCACACAGCATCCTTTAACTCGGGCCTTAGTTAACCCTTTAGGGGGTGGCAGCCAGTCTTCAACCTACTAAGATGCCAACCCTTGTGCCTTGTTTAGTTTTATCAGCAATACATTCGGTGCAGTCAGGGACTAGGGGTGGAGCCTGTTACTAGGTGAGGTTGCCCCCATTGTACTCGGGTGTTTTGAGCTAACCCCAGATGATATTGTAAGGGTTAAGTTATTAAAGTTGTTTACCCCTTACAACACCACCGCCGAGCTGTGCTGAAGAGAGCCACTCGGTGTATTATTAGGACATAGGCTAGGGAAAATAGTCGTGGCACAGAGGTTTATTGCACTGGACTTTCCATGGTTTTTGCTCTGTATTGTTCTCAATTCCTAAGCGATTGGGCATGATATAGATTGATCTGGGAGTCTAGTAGGGGTATGGTTAGGTCATATTTGGGCAGTTTAGAATAATCTTAGAAGTTCTCTTGCTGGCTACACGCACTATGGACTAGACTCGGGGACACTAGATATTTTTGTGTCTCCTTGTTACTGCTTTAATAGAGCAAAGTGGAAGATAACCATTTTTCCTAGAGAACCTGCGTGTCTTGGTGTTTGAGTCAGATACTAACCTTTTCTCTGTGGGGTGTTTTGGCTATTTAGGGCATATTCAGGCACTCCTGAATGATAACTCAAGCATCTGCATTAAATGAACTGTATTCTGCCGAAAACTAGGCGAAAATAGCTTCAAAATGAGACGAGAACGGGCCCCGCACGTGGTCTGGTTCACCCGCAGCGGTGCTAGTGAAACGCGGGAAACCCGCTATTTGGTAGCACGTGTTCGCTTGGCTACACTGTTGTGAGACACAGAGAGAAACCTGCGTGAGACAGTCTACCTCAGTGAGCCGCTCGCTGCTCTGAGGGTTGGAGATGGGCCCTTCACGCTCCCGCCCACTGACACTCGATTTTTACGGTTTTTACAGGCTTTTAAAACCTGGAAATTGCTGTATCTTGCCAGGATGTTCCAGAACGTCACCCGCAGCGAAAGGGTTAAGAGCGTGTCTGTTGCATGGTAGTACAGTGCTGTGGGCTAGGCTAGTTAAGCATCTGGTTGCCCCGGCTCCCCTCGTAACAGTGGCGACCTCAGGATAGCATAGTGTGATAGTATAGAGTTCTTGTGGTGTGAAGCAATTATATTTAGATCGTCAGAAAATATTTTCTTGTAGTTGAAAGTCTACGGACATAGTACTCTTATGTCATTAACCCGTGTCCACAACTATTGCTAAGATGTCGCATGTTGATTACATTCCTGATCATATCATGGGGAAGGAGGACGTATGGCAGTTTATTGGAACCCAACTTAGTCGAGAGGTTGCTGGCAGGAGTAGTGATGAATTAAGACGTGTGTTGGAGATGCATGGTTGGAGGTGCAGTGGTATGGCTAAGGCAGAGTTAGTTCAAGAGGTGTGTAAGCTAGTGGCACAGCAGAATGGTCTTCAGGAAGCTAGTACTCGTGTTGTGGATGATGGCACCATCCAGCATGTGCCACAGCGTCCTATCTGTCAGGCTAGTTATCATTCTACTGGGGACTGGAGTGGAGCAACAACTCCAGAGCAAGGAGATACTGTATTTAGGCAGTCTCCTACTATTACCACAGCACCTGCCACCACGCCTCCACCGTCAGCATTTAACCCTATTAGTACGGCCCCTTCATGTTCATGCCCCTATGGACAGTACATTTGTTTCAAGTTATGCTAGCAATCCTCAGTATCCTAATTTATCCCCCCATGTATCGTAGGCCACACCCCAGCATTTCACTGCCACTCATACGGTGGCTGCTCAGCACAATGTTCCCCCTTACGCCCAGTTTCCTCCAATAACCCCGATAGGGTCGAGACTGAGTCCAGAGGTAGAGCTGCAGCTAAGGAGATTGGAGATGGAAGAGAGACAGAGAGAGAGAAAGAGAAGAGAGACAGAAAGATAGGGAGCTTGAGTTGAGGAGGATGGAGATAGAGAGAGAAGAGAGACAGAGAGATAGGGAGGTAAATTTGGAGAAGACGAAGTTGGAAACTAGTGGGCAAAGACGACAAGGGATTAATGCTGGTCATACATCTAAGGAGGAGGCAGAAGAGGTACTGTTGTCTCGACGGCTGAAACTCGTGCCGCCCTTCGATGAACTCAAGGTCACGGAGTGGTTCTTGCATTTTGAGAAGAAGGCCCACGAGTATCAGTGGCCGAGGCAACGCTGAACGAGACACGCTGTTGGTGTCTAATGTTTTAAAAGGCAAGGCTCTTGATGCATACGATCGCCTAGAAGTGCAGGAGCTGGAGGATGATGTACTTAAATAGGCTGTGCTAAAAGCCTACGAGCTGAATCCTGAGGCTTACAGGTTGGCCTTCAGGGGGGCTCGGAGGAACCAGGCGGACTCGCACGTGGAATATGCCAGGTACCTACGCGATACTTTAGCTAAGTGGCTGCATTCAGAGTCGGCTGGTACTTTTGAGGCGGCGTGTGATGTTTGGCTGATGGAGCAGTTTACCAGCATAGTTGAAATGGACATTGGGGCAAAATTAAAAGAAAAGCAGTTTAAATCATTAACCCCTTCAGACTCATATGACGCAGAGGTTGCCAGATTATCAATAAGAAATAGAGTTCTCTCACTCTTATAATTACCTCTCCAAAATTAGTTTTCTGCCCACAGCTAACTCAAAGACAACTGCAGAGGTTAAAGTAACTAAACTAAAGGTTTCTAAATACCCCTGTTGATAACAAAGGCTGTAACCCCTTCAGACTCATATGACGCAGAGGTTGCCAGATTAGCAATAAGAAATAGAGTTCTCTCACCCTTATAATTACCTCTCCAAAATTAGTTTTCTGCCCACAGCTAACTCAAAGACAACTGCAGAGGTAGAAGTAAATAAACTAAAGGTTTCTAAATACCCCTGATGGTAATAAAGGCTTTAAAGTATCCCTAATAAGCTCAAAATCGCGTCATACGTCAGAGAGGGTTAAAGTATCCCTAATCGGCTCAAAATCGCGTCATATGTCGGAGAGGGTTAAGGGAAGCAGCAGTTTGGGCTGATGACTTTGCACTAGCCCAGCATGGCACGTGCATGGGGAGCATTGGTGACAGGAGAGACCGACCTGTGCACCAAGCAGCCACAGTATTTAGCTCGCCCATCATCACCCAAAGGTAACACAAATAAGACACAACATTATTCCAAGGCTGACAACCAGCAAGCTTCTACGGAAGTGAGATGTTATTTTTGCAAGCAAGTGGTTCATATTAAACCTCAGTGTGCTAAATGGAAGGCTACCCAGGAACCCAAGGCTGTCCAGTTGATGGCGACACTAGGGGAGGTGCTTGTGAAAGGCAAGCCAGGTACTGGTGAGTTTGGGCGGCAGTGTTGGCCAGCGCGAAGCAGGGTAGTAAGCACTTTGCCGCCCCAGATAGTATCACCACCTGAGCATAACCAGACTTCCCCTGATTGGGGTCTGCCATTCATACATGATGGATATGTACGGGTTGGGGAGCAGACTTACCCTGTCAAGGTGTTTAAGGATACTGGTGCGCAACAATCCATGTGTCGCAACCTGACAGGGGGACCTATTAGCACAGGAGAGTTTGTTATGTGCAGGGGAATCAACAGTGAACAATTCTGTGATTTAGTCCCGGTGACCCTAGAGTGCCCACTTTTGACTGCCGAGTGTAAGGTGGCTATGGTGGACACTCTGCCAGTTGAGGGGGTGGACTTTTTGCTCTGGACTGACTTTTTTTGCTCTGGCAGGGGATGTAGTTTTCCCGCCTCCTATAGTCGTCGCTGAGGCTGCTTTTGTGCCCCCTGGTGGTGGTTGTTTGCAAGAAGATAACATGGACTCTATCTTCCCTGTTGGTGCAGTGACCCAATCAGTGGCACATTTGGCGCAACAGGTGGATGATTTAGTGGATGCGGGGGCCGACAGCCATGAGTGCGGGCCATCCCATGATGCACTACTACAGTAGATGACACTGGTCCGGAGACATCTGTGGGCTTGGCTGACCCCAGTGAGGCTACCGAGACTGGTAGAGGTGACCTAGTGCCGGACAAGGAGTCTGACATAGTGATACCGACTCAACCTTCTGATATAGGCTGTGGCCTTGACGGAGTTACCTAGAAACAAACTGAGCAAGTTGCAGCAAGAGGACCCGAGTCTGGGCCTCCTGTTTAACACCTTAAGAGCGGCCTAGGCGGTATATAATATGTAGCCACCAGCGGGGTGTTTTTACCCACAATAGGGCTGTTTACGTGATAATTTTCATGCCTAAATAAGACCCAGTGCGTAAAACAAGTATCTATCCCTGAAAGGGCATAAACAGAGCTTTCCAATGACACCATAACGATCCTTTTATGATGGCTAGTTTTCTTGCAACAACCGCGCAACGCGAGTGCAAAAAGCATGTAATTCGGCACGTTCCCCATACAATTCCGTATGTAGCGAGTGAGAGAGGGAGGGAGGAGGTGGGATTCGTGTCAGTTGGTTCGCCGCGGTGGTCTGGAGCAGTCATACGCTCGCTACTCTCCTGCCACCACTTGTCTCTCTCTCTCAGCAACATTACGTGCTGAAATTGCCACACGACCTATGTCGAGCGCCGCCAGATAGTCCAGATTTATTATACTCGACTTATGTTGCGCGCCGCTAATTATAGGTTAAGAAGGTTGGTATGACTGAGGGGAAGAACGGTCAAGCAGAGACATTTGTTGTGAAAGGGGCATTGTTGTATCGGCAGTGGAAGCCGGATACGAACTCAGGTTTGGGGGAGGAGCAATTAGTGGTGCCTGCTCAGTTCAGGGAAGATCTGGTTAGGCTAGCGCATGAGGCACCACTGGCGGGGCAATTAGGGGTGGGTAAGACTACTGAAAGGCTGCATTTTCATTTTTGGTGGCCTAATATGCATGCATCGGTGGCTTCTTTTTTGATGTGTCATATTGGTAAGCTAGTTGGAGAACCCCACCCAGGAATACCTGTGGCACCTTTGCTCCCTACACCTGCAGTTGGACCGCCATTGACTTGTGTCATAGTCATGGTTGGTCCCTTATTACCCACCAGTTCGGGAGATAAATCCTTGCACGCTTTAACTCTTTCCGACTCATATGACGCTACCGCATCATATGACAGAGTGAACCAAAAACTCATATGACGCTACCGCGTCATATGGACTTATCTTCATAATTCTAGAATAAGTTATATGACGCCCTAGCGTCATATGGAGCTCAGTAAGTCCGGTAAGTTAGATGAAGATCTGTCGGTTGGTGGCAATCCCAGGTTTCTCCGACAATTCTAACGGCCAGCAGTGTGGTTTTGACAGTTGTCTGGTGCAGTGGCAATGATACCGGGCGCCCGCCTCCGTGGACTTACTGGACATAATATGTCGCAAGGAGTTAATTGATACTACCACTAGATACCCGGAGGCTATCCCGGTTAGCAGCATGAACACGAAGATGAGAGACCATTGTAACAAACAGGCTAATTCTAAGGTGTTCAAGGTGGGCGACGAGGCTTTGGCATGGTTTTCAGTTCTGGGTCGACCCATGGCTGCTAAGTGTTGTGGTCAGTATCAGGTCATTAAGTAGATTGGTGAGGTTGACCATGTAATAGATACGCCCGACCGTCGCATAGCATCCCAATGCTGCCCTATTAAAATGCAACAGCCCTACCATAGACCGACTGCATCTGGCCGTGGCGCTGATGGAGGTGATGTTGCGCAGGCAGGTGTAGCCGCAAGGAATGCGGGGGTGCGCATGTATGGTATCGGCGGGGAAGCCTTGGCACTTATAAACTATGGGAGTGACTGCACCGGTGGTATAGATTGTTCCTCTCATGACCTGGCTGTATTAAGGACGAGGGAGGAGAAGGAGGAAGACAATAATTTAGAGGCTGCAGTCCCGGCTGGGTTTTGGGAGGGCAATGAGTATGTTGTTCTTCGAGATAAGGTGCAACCTCTTGTTCTTAAGCGCCAAGAGGAGTTGTTTACTAGGCTGTGGCAGTACTTCCGCATGTTTGTTGATTCTCCAGGCCTGATGTCCGGGGTGGCACCCGACATAGAGGCTGGAGACAGTGCAAAGTTCAAGTTGGCTCCCTACTGTATAAATCCTGCTCAACAGCCTGTCTTAGAAGCAGAGCTGGAGTACATGTTGGAGAAGGGTCTGAAGGATAAGGGATATTGTGAGTGGTCTTTGCCAGTGACTGTGCAACCTGAGCAGAGTGGCGGGATCCTTTGTGTTGATTGTAGTAGCGTTAGTGCATTATCCAAGACAGACGCCTCTCCATTACCCAGAGTTGACGACCCCATAGACCGCATCGGGGCTGCCACGTTTATCACTAAGGTGAAATTAGTGACAGGTTTTTGGCAGGTCCCGTTGCCGGAGAGAGCGAAGAGAAGTGCCATTCTTGTGATGGACTGGGCAGTTTATCAGTGTCAGGTGATGTTTTGCTGCCGGAACACAGTTTGGATGTGTGGCATGTTAGGGGCACTGATAATGTTCTGGCTGATTGTTTGTCACGGGAGGGTATGTTTTAAGGAGAACCCTCGCCGTTCAGTCAATGTTGGTGTAGCCTCCTACTTTGGTTTGATTATCATGATTACGTCTGGTGCTTGTTGGTTGCCGTATGTAGCCCAGCATAGGGTCATAAAGTAGGAGTTGCTGTGTCTCTGTATAGAAGAAAATATTTAAATACAAAAATATAAAAAATATAAAAATACTAAAAAAGACTGTAGTTGTGTAAGGCTTGTAGTGTTATTGAAGTATGAGCAGTTTGTTGTTTCAAGATGTCCCAACAGACTCCCCTTGGGTGTGAGGGTGTCACTCCCAAATGAGTTTTGTAACCTATGTCATTTGTGAGTGAGTTACAATCACGAGGACTATGGTGGGAGGGTCCTGTGAGATGCTAGGTTGCTATACGTCTTTCCTCTGTTGCTACAAAAGATAGCACTGTTATGTTGCTACGAGTATAATTACTTCTTTTGTTCAGCCCTTGGGGGATTGTTTTCGTTATCATAAGTTTGCACAATGATGCCTTGTGTTTACTTGGTTGCTTTTGTGTAGTTAGTGAGAGCCTAGGAGCTTGGAATAATTGTTGAGTCTGGCAGTTTCTGGAGCTCTCCTCCCCTCCTGGGACTCTCATGTTCACATCATCACATGACCGCCACTCGAGCGACGGACCCATTGCAGAGTACACATGCTGTGGAGTCTGTCCCAGGCTTGCTTCAATGTTTCCCTAGATACCGCATATGTTTTCCTTGTTCCTTACTGAGTAGTAGCAGAGCAAGTCTGGGAGTCATTTAAATCATAAACTATTGTTCTATCTTTTTTATTTTGCATACAGGAGTTTTCTGCATTTGTTAGAGATACTGCATTTCTTTTCCCTGGCAATCTAGAGTATAAGCTTCTCCTTTTATTCTTCCATGTCGTTTCCATTATTCTGCTGCAGTGTTTATTATATTTATGTGTGAATATTATTCCTGGTTGGTATCTCTAGTGGTTTGAGGATTGGCCTGTTTACTTAGTTTTTGGTAGGCCTTTGAGGACCCTTGTGCCTTGTTTAGTTTTAGCAGCAATACATTCGGTGCAGTCAGGGACTAGGGGTGGAGCCTGTTACTAGGTGAGGTTGCCCCCATTGTACTCGGGTGTATTGAGCTAACCCCAGATGATATTGTAAGGGTTAAGTTATTAAAGTTGTTTACCCCTTACAACACCACCGCTGAGCTGTGCTGAAGAGAGCCACTCGGTGTATTATTAGGACATAGGCTAGGGAAAATAGGCTTGGCACAGAGGTTTATTGCACTGGAATTACCATGTTTTTTGCTCTGTATTGTTCTTAATTCCTAAGTGATTGGGCATGATATAGATTGGTCTGGAAGTCTAGTAGGGGTATGGCTAGGTCATATTTGGGCAGTTTAGAATAAACTTAGAAGTTCTCTTGCTGGCTACACGCACTATGGACTAGACTCGGGGACAATAGATATTTTTGTGTCTCCTTGTTACTGCTTTAATAGAGCAAAGAGGAAGATAAACAAAATTTCCTAGAGAATCTGCGTGTCTTGGTGTTTGAGTCAGATATTAAGAGCGTGTCTGTTGCAGGGTAGTACGGTCCTGTGGGCTAGGCTAGTTAAGCATCTGGTTGCCCCGGCTCCCTTCGTAGCAATGTATATATACAGTATATATATATACCTGTATATATATAGGGCGGGTGCCCAAACCCCGAAAAGGGTTGAAATAGGGGAGCTATCCCCCCGCCAAAGGCGGCTTTCTAGGGCCTTTCCTAGCTGATGCTGAGAGGATTGGGTTCTAGTCATGTGGTGATGGGCTGGTCTATCAGAGTGAGAGCTGAGCAATCTCTGCCATACCCATAGCTTACTCTGACTTTTCCTTTAACTTATATATTTTCTAGATCTCAAGTGACGGCGCCTCTTCCGTGGATTGACCTCCCAATCTACCAAGATTGGAAGCCAAAGCGTCACATTTTTCCCTTGCCCCTCAACTTTCTCTTCATAATTGCTGAGGGGCACAGGGCCCTGGGTGGGGCTTTGGTTTCCCGGGCGTTTCCGCACCCTCCTCAGCCCCCCGCCATGGAGTAGCTTCGGTCACCCAGGCTTTATTGTGGTCGGCGGGGAGGGTTCTGTGGGGGCACTCGGTTATGGCCTTGGAATTGCTCGGGGCCTTGGGGCTGTTCGGCCAGGCAGCTTGGGGAACAACAACAACAACAACCTGTATATATACTGTATATATATATATATATATACTATAACATACAAATCAAAATTACACACTATGCACAAAATAGTTGAAGTTTCTTCTAATATACACCAAAACCTTACAATAACTCAAGAGGAGAGCCGTCAGAAAGGGAGTGGTAGTAATAGAGTGGCCACATAAAACTATTGTTACGGCTGGATCGGCAATACATATTCGGGATTCTTGATCGTAGGACAGAAATGGCTTAAGTGACAACGACACGCTCGATTCCAGTCCCAAATACTATATGCTCCAGACAACAAAAGCACCAACGCCCTACAGAGTTATCGTCTACGGTAACGAGGTACCTTAACTCGGCGAAAGTGTACAACAGGGGTAGGCTATGAGGCTAAACTCCCTCAGACATTTATAGGTTACGTTATTACTAAAGAAATGCAATACTCAAGAAACTACGTTAATATTAAGCCTCTAATAATGTAGAATAGAAGCAGGCTAAAGGTATGACAGTGAAATGCTAAATGACAAATGTACACGCCTACTTGAAAGCGCGTGCACTACACTAACTGTCCCCTACTAACATGCACTAGCATGTAGCATACAAGATGTTCATGATCCAGTAGATACCTAATAATACACATGGGAGGAACATAAACAGTAGTCACTTATTATAATGAATCTATACTTGGAATAACTAAAAGGTTGCAGGCACAGTACTGCGCCGGTAGCCTACTACCGCATAGGCTACTTCGCTTCTCTCACTCTGTCTCCCCTCCGAGTCCGTATGCGCCCTACGCAACAGAACTCCGGACACAGCAGCAAAACGACAGTGCAGTTAATTGATACATGAAAGTATTAATAGTGTTGTCTTGTGTGTGAGTAATGTGTATTGTAAAGTGTTATAGATATATACTTAAAGAGAGCTGCAATGCATAGTAAAATAAAGATATATCCCACTCATCATCCCCATGTGTTCTAGCTAGCAGGCCAAGTCACAGGAACAACGAGTCCCAGCACCGAAAGCGAGAACCCAGGAGAAGACTGTAGAGAACACAAGGACAGATAAATTACGTTACTCTACTATACCGGCACTACGAGCGAGCTGTAGTCTCGGGTGCTACACTCGCTCCTGGCTCGGTATGCAAATCAAGGCTAAGTCCTCGTCCCTCTACAGACAACTCCTGGGCATGGTCGGGCTCTTACACATGGCACCAGTCTAGTCACAAATGGGATGATGAGCAGGGCATATAACTCGTGAACATGTAGAACGTTCACCAACTATCCTCATCAAGAAGATCGCTGTTCACATTAACCCCTTAACACCTTACGAGCGGCCTATGCGGTTTATTTATATGTACCGCACAGCGGGGTGTTTTTAGCCAAAATAGGGCTGTTTACGTGATCATTTTCATGCCTAAATAAGACCCAGAACGTAAAACAAGTACCTATCCCTGAAAGGGCATAAACAGAGCTTTCGAATGACACCATAACGATCCTTGTATGATGGATAGTTTTCTTGCAATAACCGTGCAACGCGAGTGCAAAAAGCAGGTAATTCGGTACTTTCGGTACATAATTGAGTATGTAGCGAGTGAGAGAGGGAGGAGGGAGCTGAGATTTGTGTCAGTAGGTTCGCCGCGGTGGTCTGGAGCAGTCATACGCTCGCTAGTCTCCTGCCACCACTTGTCTCTCTCTCTCAGCCACATTACGTGCTGAAATTGCCACTCGAGTTATGTCGAGCGCCGCCACATAGTCCAGCTTTATTTAACTCGACTTATGTTGCTCGCCGCTAATTAAGGGTTAAATCTAATACATGTAAATATATGCTTGTCCTAAGAGTAATTCGAGAGGTGAGTGCTGAAACTCCTTTAGGACCTCAAGGGAAGGTTATGCATTTAAATAGAGAGAAGAATGAAATGAGAGTAATGTCGTCAGAGAGAAAGAGTGCAACCGTGAGAAGTGGGGAGAGAGAGCAAGGGATGTTAGAATCTCAAAGGTTCTAGGCAACCTAGTCCAGGAACACACAGCCAACCTCCAGGCAGTGTGCTGTACGACAACATGGGCCCAGCCCAGGCAGGCAACAATGGACTACCAACCCTATCGCGCCTAGCTATAAGGGCAAGGCTGCCAACCAGTCCATACGTCTGGCAACCACCCGGCCGGCAGCGCGGCGTGTTGCTACCCTCTTGCTCTGAAGCCCAACTCACTCTCTCTCTCTGAATTCCCATTATCCTATCTATCAACTTCTCTATTGATACTACATATTAAATGGAAGGTCTCGACATGGCTTAAAACAAAACCCACCACTGGTTAGCACATGACGAGACCTTTGCAGAGATACAAAGAACATAGTTATAAGTTGTCACACTCAATATACATAGCGGCTGACGGTAGCCAGATCACGGGCGGTACAGTGGAGTACCAAGGAGTACAATCAGGTTGCGTTGCCCAGCACTGGGGTGCGTCACACTATATATACATAGACCTAAACCCAAATAATACACCATGCCCAACATGGAATTATAAGTCTCTTCAACTAAACATACAAACCGAAAACTATGTAAAGAGGGGAGCCGTCAGAAAGGATGACCACAAAGAGCTATAGCAAAAATCAAAGCCAAAATAACACCTCCTGCAGAAAATTGAGTTAAAAGTCTCATCAACCAAGCATACAAACTTAAATAGAGTTAAAAGTCTCATCAACCAAGCATACAAACTTAAATAGAGTTAAAAGTCTCATCAACCAAGCATACAAACTTAAATAGAGTTAAAAGTCTCATCAACCAAGCATACAAACTTAAATAGAGTTAAAAGTCTCATCAACCAAGCATACAAACTTAAAACTAGCTCAAGAGGGGAGCAGTCAGAAAGGGGGCTGAAATAAAATAGTCGCCTAAAAAATCAAAATAAATGACAGCGAAACCAAATTGACTCACATGAACAAAATAGAGTTAAAAGTCGCTTCAACCAAACATACAAACCTAAAACTAACCAAAGACAGGAGCCTTCAGAAAGGTAGCAGCAATACAAGAATGACCAGTGAAAGTTTCATTAAAAAAAAAATCGAAGCAAGTACCACGCACAAAATAGTTAAAAGTCCCTTCGACCAAACATGCACACCTAAAACTAACTAAAGAGGGGAGCTGTCAGAAAGGGTGTGGCAATCAAAGAATGGCCACATAAAACCATGTATATCAAATTCAAAGCCAAAATGACAAACCATATACAGAATAGACTTAAATTCCCTTCCAATAAACACCAAAGCCTTAAAATAAATACAGAGGGGAGCCGTCATAGAGGGGTGGCAATACAAGTGTGGCCAGCCCCCCCATCAATACAGAGGGGAGCCGTCATAGAGGGGTGGCAATACAAGTGTGGCCAGCCCCCCCATCAATACAGAGGGGAGCCATCATAGAGGGGTGGCAATACAAGTGTGGCCAGCCCCCCCAACAATACAGAGGGGAGCCGTCATAGAGGGGTGGCAATACAAGTGTGGCCAGCCCCCCCAACAATACAGAGGGGAGCCGTCATAGAGGGGTGGCAATACAAGTGTGGCCAGCCCCCCCAACAATACAGAGGGGAGCCGTCATAGAGGGGTGCAATACAAGTGTGGCCAGCCCCCCAACAATACAGAGGGGAGCCGTCATAGAGGGGTGGCAATACAAGTGTGGCCAGCCCCCCCAACAATACAGAGGGGAGCCGTCATAGAGGGGTGGCAATACAAGTGTGGCCAGCCCCCCAACAATACAGAGGGGAGCCGTCATAGAGGGGTGGCAATACAAGTGTGGCCAGCCCCCCCAACAATACAGAGGGGAGCCGTCATAGAGGGGTGGCAATACAAGTGAGGTCAGCCCCCCCAACAATACAGAGGAGCCGTCATAGAGGGGTGGCAATACAAGTGTGGCCAGCCCCCCCAACAATACAGAGGGGAGCCGTCATAGAGGGGTGGCAATACAAGTGTGGCCAGCCCCCCCAACATACAGAGGGGAGCCATCATAGAGGGGTGGCAATACAAGTGTGGCCAGCCCCCCCAACAATACAGAGGGGAGCCATCATAGAGGGGTGGCAATACAAGTGTGGCCAGCCCCCCCAACAATACAGAGGGAGCCGTCATAGAGGGTGGCAATACAAGTGTGGCCAGCCCCCCCAACAATACAGAGGGGAGCCGTCATAGAGGGGTGGCAATACAAGTGTGGCCAGCCCCCCCAACAATACAGAGGGGAGCCGTCATAGAGGGGTGGCAATACAAGTGTGGTCAGCCCCCCCAACAATACAGAGGGGAGCCGTCATAGAGGGGTGGCAATACAAGTGTGGCCAGCCCCCCCAACAATACAGAGGGGAGCCGTCATAGAGGGGTGGCAATACAAGTGTGGCCAGCCCCCCCAACAATACAGAGGGGAGCCGTCATAGAGGGGTGACAATACAAGTGTGGCAAGCCCCCCCAACAATACAGAGGGGAGCCGTCATAAAGGGGTGGCAATACAAGTGTGGCCAGCCCCACCAACAATACAGAGGGGAACCGTCATAGAGGGGTGGCAATACAAGTGTGGCCAGCCCCCCCCAACAATACAGAGGGGAGCCGTCATAGAGGGGTGGCAATACAAGTGTGGCCAGCCCCCCCAACAATACAGAGGGGAGCCGTCATAGAGGGGTGGCAATAGAAGTGTGGCCAGCCCCCCCAACAATACAGAGGGGAGCCGTCATAGAGGGGTGGCAATACAAGTGTGGCCAGCCCCCCCAACACTACAGAGGGGAGCCATCATAGAGGGGTGGCAATACAAGTGTGGCCAGCCCCCCCAACAATACAGAGGGGAGGCGTCATAGGGGGGTGGCAATACAAGTGTGGGCCAGCCCCCCCAACACTACAGAGGGGAGCCGTCATAGAGGGGTGGCAATACAAGTGTGGCCAGCCCCCCCAACAATACAGAGGGGAGCCATCATAGAGGGGTGGCAATACAAGTGTGGCCAGCCCCCGCAACAATACAGAGGGGATCCGTCATAGAGGGGTGGCAATACAAGTGTGGCCAGCCCCCCCAACAATAAGAGGGGGCCGTCATAGAGGGGTGGCAATACAAGTGTGGCCAGACCCCCAACAATACAGAGGGGAGCCGTCATAGAGGGGTGGCAATACAAGTGTGGCCAGCCCCCCCAACAATACAGAGGGGAGCCGTCATAGAGGGGTGGGCATACAAGTGTGGCCAGCCCCCCCCCAACAATACAGAGGGGAGCCGTCATAGAGGGGTGGCAATACAAGTGTGGCCAGCCCCCCCAACAATACAGAGGGGAGCCGTCATAGAGGGGTGGCAATACAAGTGTGGCCAGCCCCCCCAACAATACAGAGGGGAGCCGTCATAGAGGGGTGGCAATACAAGTGTGGCCAGCCCCCCCCAACAATACAGAGGGGAGCCGTCATAGAGGGGTGGCAATACAAGTGTGGCCAGCCCCCCAACAATACAGAGGGGAGCCGTCATAGAGGGGTGGCAATACAAGTGTGGCCAGCCCCCCCAACAATACAGAGGGGAGCCGTCATAGAGGGGTGGCAATACAAGTGTGGCCAGCCCCCCCAACAATACAGAGGGGAGCCGTCATAGAGGGGTGGCAATAGAAGTGTGGCCAGCCCCCCCAACAATACAGAGGGGAGCCGTCATAGAGGGGTGGCAATACAAGAGTGGCCAGCCCCCCCAACACTACAGAGGGGAGCCATCATAGAGGGGTGGCAATACAAGTGTGGCCAGCCCCCAACAATACAGAGGGGAGCCGTCATAGAGGGGTGGCAATACAAGTGTGGCCAGCCCCCCCAACACTACAGAGGGGAGCCGTCATAGAGGGGTGGCAATACAAGTGTGGCCAGCCCCCCCAACAATACAGAGGGGAGCCGTCATAGAGGGGTGGCAATACAAGTGTGGCCAGCCCCCCCAACAATACAGAGGGGAGCCGTCATAGAGGGGTGGCAATACAAGTGTGGCCAGCCCCCCCAACAATACAGAGGGGAGCCGTCATAGAGGGGTGGCAATACAAGTGTGGCCAGACCCCCCAACAATACAGAGGGGAGCCGTCATAGAGGGGTGGCAATACAAGTGTGGCCAGCCCCCCAACAATACAGAGGGGAGCCGCCATAGAGGGGTGGCAATACAAGTGTGGCCAGCCCCCCCAACAATACAGAGGGGAGCCGTCATAGAGGGGTGGCAATACAAGTGTGGCCAGCCCCCCAACAATACAGAGGGGAGCCGTCATAGAGGGGTGGCAATACAAGTGTGGCCAGCCCCCCAACAATACAGAGGGGAGCCGTCATAGAGGGGTGGCAATACAAGTGTGGCCAGCCCCCCCCAACAATACAGAGGGGAGCCGTCATAGAGGGGTGGCAATACAAGTGTGGCCAGCCCCCCCAATACAGAGGGGAGCCGTCATAGAGGGGTGGCAATACAAGTGTGGCCAGCCCCCCCAACAATACAGAGGGGAGCCGTCATAGAGGGGTGGCAATACAAGTGTGGCCAGCCCCCCCAACAATACAGAGGGGAGCCGTCATAGAGGGGTGGCAATACAAGTGTGGCCAGCCCCCCCAACAATACAGAGGGGAGCCGTCATAGAGGGGTGGCCATACAAGTGTTGCCAGCCCCCCAACAATACAGAGGGGAGCCGTCATAGAGGGGTGGCAATACAAGTGTGGCCAGCCCCCCCAACAATACAGAGGGGAGCCGTCATAGAGGGGTGGCAATACAAGTGTGGCCAGCCCCCCCAACAATACAGAGGGAGCCGTCATAGAGGGGTGGCAATACAAGTGTGGCCAGCCCCCCAACAATACAGAGGGGAGCCGTCATAGAGGGGTGGCAATAAAAGTGTGGCCAGCCCCCCCAACAATACAGAGGGGAGCCGTCATAGAGGGGTGGCAATACAAGTGTGGCCAGCCCCCCCAACAATACAGAGGGGAGCCGTCATAGAGGGGTGGCAATACAAGTGTGGCCAGCCCCCCCAACAATACAGAGGGGAGCCGTCATAGAGGGGTGGCAATACAAGTGTGGCCAGCCCCCCCAACAATACAGAGGGAGCCGTCATAGAGGGGTGGCAATACAAGTGTGGCCAGCCCCCCCAACAATACAGAGGGGAGCCGTCATAGAGGGGTGGCAATACAAGTGTGGCCAGCCCCCCACAATACAGGGGAGCCGTCATAGAGGGGTGGCAATACAAGTGTGGCCAGCCCCCCCCCCCCAACAATACAGAGGGGAGCCGTCATAGAGGGGTGGCAATACAAGTGTGGCCAGCCCCCCAACAATACAGAGGGGAGCCGTCATAGAGGGGTGGCAATACAAGTGTGGCCAGCCCCCCAACAATAGAGGGACCTTCATAGATGGCAATACAAGTGGCCATCCCCCAACAATACAGAGGGGCCCGTCATAGAGGGTGGCAATACAAGTGTGGCCAGCCCCCCCCCCCCCCCCCCCCCCCAACAGCGCAAAAATAGTAGCGGCCGCCGCATCCGAATAAATGAAAATTCCGGCAAGGGTCAAATTACTAAACAAAGTGAGTAATATTACCGCGGTCCATTATAGTCATATGGCCTTTTATTCGGCCAACAATAGGGATTGGAAACAACAATAGTGATGGTGGTGGTGGTGGCAGGTAAAGTTTAGGGTAGAGTTTAAGGAGTGTGGTTAGTTTTTCTGGTCCCCCTTCTTCCTCATATTTAGCCCCATTAGGTTTCAGATTTTATGACGTTCGGCCCATTAATTTGGTGATTTTAAGACTTTACACCCCATTTGTTTTCAATATTAAGACTTTCAGTGTCATTTACTGTAGGTGTCGATTTTTGTCACGGCGAGCGATAGAGAATTTATCTTGAAGGAAGATCTGGAGGGCTGTTTTCTTAAGCTTGATGGAAGTCTAGGGAGGATAACAAATATTAAAAATATACTGTATATGAATGAGCATATACATACGCCTATCCCCCCTTAACCCCTTCTGTACCGGTAGTATCTATTGTATTTTATTCTAGCAACTATTAGATGATGTTAATCAGTTTAGGAAGGACATCTACCCATTAATAGGTTACAGCTTATCTACATTAGTCCAATTATCTACCATATATCTGCCCTAAGTTTTATAAAATCGTTCAAATGTACCTGAAACCAAATAAAAAAAACGTAACTGGTACAGAACGGGTTAATGGGGGAATGGGTGTATTTATTTCCTCATTTATATATTTTTATATTCTTTTTCTAGTTTCCTCCCTAGACCTCATCAACCTTAAATATAACCCACAAGACCTTCTTTCAAGATTAATTTGTAAATTTTTCGATAGAATAATGTTCCGACCAAAGGCCGGTTACTCTTAAATTACAGGCCCGCTAGCACTGGCCAGGACAAAATCGACCCCTAAATTACACAAACATTTCATAATGTTGACAAAAAAAATGGGGTAAACAGTCTTAAAATCGCCATACTAACGGGCCGAATGTCATAATAACTGAAAACTAATGGGGCTAAAGATGAGGAAGAAGGGGAACCAGAAAAACAACCCTTCTCCCCTTAAGAGCCTGACCAACCTCCGCCATATTGGTGACACACGGGTGTATAGCCATTATTTATGCTCATATAATATAGGTCTATAACCATAATACACATTGGCCAATATTGGTACAGATCATGACTGTAATGTAATCTTGGGATCTAAATTATAACTAGTGGGGAACTCGGTAGAGCGCCTACCTCCGCCTATGCTGGATGGTTCTTTGGTATTAACATAATAGGCCTACGTTTTCTTCTGAATTAGGGTTCAAGGATATGGTCCGGATCGCCTCCTAAATTGAATACATTTTTCCTTGGTGCATTTCTTATATGCCCACCAAATTTCCTGAAAATTAGTTGATAACTTGTGTGGAGTCGAAGACATAACATCCGTCCCACTTCGTTGGCCACCTCGTCGTTTGATAATCCCGGCACCAAAATGGCGATCAAACAAAAAGCTTGCCGATATCTGTTACTAAAGGAGCTCTAGTATAGGGATGATGTGTTTGGTCTCTCCCCCTCTCTCACAGAGTTACCAAATCAAGTCCGCTAGATAGTAAATAAATGCCGAACATTTTCAAAGTCAAAGACAAAGGTTTTTATTAGCCAAAACCATATTACATATATACTGTATATATATATATGTATATAAGTTATATAAGATAGTATATTACATGGCTGAGCCCATTAAATGAAGTCATTTTTGACGGGCTCCATGAAAGTATTAATCAATCTATAGAGGTATACAGTATATCTGGCTAGAATAATATGTTACATATTAAGTTAATAAGATAATAAATATTGTTTTTGAATGATGACTTATCAGATCAATAATAACCAAGTAGTAGTTTCTTAGTCTTAATTTTAAAAGTAATTCTGTTAGTCGCTGTTTTGATATCCTCAGGTAATGTATTCCAGTTAATACATCCTGAGTATGAGATCAACCTGTTGTCCAATTCCGTTTTAGGCTTAGGTGATCTTAACCCTCACGCACATATGACGCAGAGGTTGCCAGATTAGCAATAAGAAATAGAGTTCTCTCACTCTTATAATTACCTTTCCAAAATTAGTTTTCTGCCCACATCTAACTCAAAGACAACTGCAGAGGTTGAAGTAACTAAACTAAAGGTTTCTAAATACCCCTGATGGTAACAAAGGCTTTATAGTATCCCCAATAGGCTCAACATCGCGTCATATGTCGGAGAGGGTTAATAACAACCTATTTCTGGTGTTTCGGTTGTGAACGTCTGATGCAGCTTCAAAGGTTATTATAGAGTTACTATTGAGTTGGTCATACACAAATTTTACAGACTCTATTTTTTAAGTATCACTTATTTTAAGAATACCAAGATTTTTAAAGAGAGGATCAGTATGGTCACGGTAATTCGCATTCGATACTATTCTTATAAAAACAAAATCTGAATTATTACTATTGGTTTAATAATGGACATTTGCGCACATCCCCAGGTTACATTACAATATTGTAGATATGGATACAAGAGAGTGTAGTATAATATTACAAGTGCTTCTTTCGTTAAGTTAGGTTTTATTTTATTAGTTATCCCAATAGATTTAGAAAGCTTACCGTGAACATACTGTACCTGGGGTTTCCAGTTTAGCTTACTGTCAATGTATACACCTAAACACATTTTTGTAAATACTCTTCCAATAATGGAGTTACCTATCGTGATGTGCACCATATTGTTAATGCATTTCCTACCAGCAAAAATAATGAAATGTGTTTTACTTACATTGAGTGATAACTTGTTAGCTAATAACTAATTGTACACATTTTGCAATTATCTATTCATGGTATGAGCTAGAGACCGAATGTTGCTTCCAGAGTAAAATACATTGGTATCGTCAGCGAATAATATGAATTTCAAAATATTTGATGAATCATTTATGTACAGAAGGAACAGAAGAGGTCCCAGGGTAGATCCCTGCGGTACACCGGTTACAATTTGTTCAAAAGTAGATGTTATATTATTTATTTCCATAAACTGTTGTCTGTTGCTTAAATAACTAGAAAACCACATCAAAGTCTCATTTTTCATTCCATAATATTCTAATTTCTTAAGTAAAATTGTGTGGTTTATTGTGTCAAAGGCGTTTCGTAAATCTAAAAATATGCCTATGGTGTAATTACCTTGATTATTTGCACAAATAACATCATTTAACATTTTGATTATGGGTGAATGAGGTGAATAGTTTTTCCGAAAGCCAAACTGATTCTCATTCAGGATATTGTTTGTAATAGGAAAATCCATCAAGCGGTCATATACAAGCCGTTCTATAATTTTACTTAAATCTGATAAGATAGATATGGGTCGATAATTAGAGACTTGTAGCCGATCTCCCCCTTTATAAATAGGTATGATCTTTGCAACTTTTAGCTTATCGGGAAATACTCCAGTACGAAAAGATCTCTTATCTATCTATCTATTGCCTGACGCCGTGATCCCCGAAGGGGTGGCCACGAACGAACCGCCCCCATGCACCTCTGTCCCCAGTCAGTCGACGCCCCTCCCCCCAACCAGCACCGCCTTCGTTCATATACTTCCTCACTCCATCCTTCCATCTCTCTTTCGGTCTAACTCTCCCTCTCTGTCCCTCCACCTCGCTTTCGTACACCCTCTTAGTCATTCTCTCGCTTTCCATACATTCCATCTGGCCGAACCATCTCAAGTTGTTCCTTTTCACACTTTTCAGCACATCTACCTCCACACCACACCTCCTTCTTACTTCCTCATTAGTCTGTCTATCCCTCCATGTAACTCCGCACGCACTTCTTAGGTAATTTATTTCCACTGCTCTCACTCTTGGTCTGAGTCTCTCAACCAACGTCCATGCTTCGCTTCCGTAAGTCAGTGTCGGGATTACCACACTGTCATGCAAGGACTTCTTCACTTCCATACTGACCACCCTATTTCTTGTTACTGCTTTCAGCGTTCGTACAACCCTCTTCCCCTGTTGTACCCTCTCCCACACTTCTTCATCCATAGTCCTATTTCTACTCAACACACTGCCCAGATACTTAAAAGAGTTGACGATCTCCATAGCCAGCTTCAACTCACACTCTGTGACTTCACCCCTTTCGAAGACCATAACCTTGCTCTTCCCCGCATTTACCTTCAAATTCCGTTTTTCGCACACTGTTCCAAACTCATTTACCAGACCCTGCAACTCACATTCATTATCACTCATCAGAACTGTATTATCCGCAAACAGCAGTATAGGTAGCTTCCACTCAATTCCCTCCCTTTTCAGCGATACACCAACATCCACTGCTCTTGATAGTATTTCTTTCATGACTCCATCCATATATACAGTAAACAACCACTGGGACATCACACACCCCTGTTTCAAACCAACATTCAGGTCAAAGAACTCGCTCTGCTCACTCTCCACACGTACTGCCGCCTTTGCACCCTCAATACATGCTCTTCACTGCTTTCAGCAACTTGCCATCTACTCCGTATATTCTAAGTACTTTCCACAAACCTTCTCTATCCACTCTGTCATAGGCCTTCTACAAGTCCATAAAGGCAACATACACCTTTTGTTTCTTCTCCAGATATTTCTCCACAACACAATTCAGGGTAAAAATCTGATTTACACATCCTCTTCCCTTCCTAAAACCTTCCTGCTCGTCGCCTATCCATATCTCCGTTCTCACTCTCACTCTCTCAATCACTACCCTACTGTATACCTTCCCTACTACGCTTAGAAGACATATTCCTCGGTGGTTACCACACACTCCTCTTTCCCCTTTTCCCTTATATAGGAGGACTATTATGCCAGTCTTCCAGTCATCGGATGCACTCCCCTTCTCCCATGCTAGTTTGCACATTTTCCATACCCATTCGATCACTATCTCACCACCATACCTCAACATTTCCCCACACACTCCATCTGTTCCTGGTGCTTTCCCCAACTTCACTCTTTTCATGGCTTCCCACACTTCTGACCTCCTGATCCCCACCTCCTCCTCCACTACTTCTCTTCTTCTCCCTCCCATACCATATCCAGCTATGTTTGCTGGCTCTTCATTCCTTACATTTAGCAACTCATTGAAGTACTCCCTCCATCTTTCGACTCTCTCTTGCTTCTCGGCTAGCATTCTCCCATTCTTATCTTTCACACCCTTATTGTTTCCCTTGTTACCTTCCCTAACTTTCTTGACTTCTTCCCAGAACAGTTTCTTACTCTCCCTCCATTTTACACTCAGATTCCTTCCAAATTCCTCATCTACTCTTCTCTTACTTTCCTTCACTACTCTCTTCACCACCCTCTTGCTTTCCACGTACCTCGCTCGTTTCTGTCTCTCGAAATCTTCATTCCCTCTTCTACCCAACCACTCTCTATATGCTTTCTGCTTTTCTTCCACAGCTATTCTTACCTCTTCTGTCCACCATGCTGTAACTTTCACTCCCCTCCCTCTTCTCCTCACTCCACACACCTCCTCACATGCTGCACAGATCTCATCCTTAAACACCTTGCTCATCTCCTCCACTTCCTCCATAACTTCCAGGTTCGAAACCCACCTAGTCGTCTTTCCACTGCTCTCCTGTACTCCTCCCTGACTTCCTCCTTCTGCAACCGCTCCACCCTCCTCACCATTCCACCCTCCTCTCGCCTCCCTCCATCTCTCCTCACCCACTTCTTTGTGTATCCTAACGTTAGCTACCACTACATAATGATCAGACAGACCCCCTCCAATACCCCTATACACCCTAGCATCCATCACAAATTTCTTCATTCGTTCATCCACACATACATAATCAATCAATGACTTTCGTTCCACCACTGTCTCATCCTCCATCGTCCACACCCATTTCCACGAGTACCTGTGGATCATTCTGTGTCGGAAGCATGTTGGCTATCCACAGCCTCCTCCCCACACATACGTCCACAAGTGCACTACCATTCCCATTCACCTCTGATGGTATCCCCCACCCTCCCACCACTACCTCAACTTTCCTATCACCCACCTTACCATTCATATCCCCAATCAGAAATATTCTTTCTTCTTGTCAAACTTCTCCAGGCACGCCTCCACATGCATCCAGAACTCTTTCTTTCTTTCAAGTTTATCCTCTGTCTGAGCATACACACACACAATCACCCACGTTTGTATGCCTACTTTCATTCTCACCCACACAATCCTTGAACCCACAGACCCATACTCTCTTACACATTCCTTCCATTTGCTACTTACAAACAAACACGCACCTTCTCTCGCTGTTCTTTCACTCACTCCAGCACACACACCCATTCCACACTCCCACTCTCTCACATCTGAACCTTTCCATTTGATAAATTGATTAATTTTGATAACAATGGAGAGATAGCTGTACATGCATACTTGAGAATTCTTGCATCAATTCCGTCAAATCCTGGGCTAGAATCTTTAAGATTATTTATGATGTCAGTTACTTCATTAAAAGTGGTGGGATTTAACAGCATAGCTGGGTACTGTCCTGTCAAGTAGTCGACAGGAGATGTTTGACAAGAAGGTAGTGAGTCGGCTAATGTTTTTCCTATAGAACAAAAATATGAGTTTACATGATTGCAAATAAAAGAGGGGTTAGATTCATTGACGTTGTTAATTTCTAATTCATCAATACTAGTTTTATTGGTTTTAAGCTGTAAAAGGTTGTTTATCACTTTCCAAGTATTTCTGCTATCTCCAGATGCCGAACTTGACTTAGATAAAAAGTATTGTTTCTTGGCAGTAGCCAATTTATTATTCACCACGTTCCTAAATTTTCGATATTCTTCTCCGAAAGTAATTGGTTTTGTAACAAATTTTCTGTATAAATTATGTCTTCTTTTTATTAGATCGGCAATTTCTGAAATGACGGGGTTGGCGAGAACGGGCTCCAGTTCATGTAATATTGCAAACATCAAAGTAAGGAGGGAACGAAGAAAGCCAAGTTTACCCGAGCACCCCATGACCTCAGGAACTTCCCAGACTCTATGGGACACGGGATATCTAGGACAGTCACCCCATTTAAAGGGAAATCCTGATGTCCTATCACGGCCGCGGTTTCAAAACACACCCGCCAATCACCAGCCACCATTTGTTCAGACCTCGGATTTGCAGTATAACGAAGAAATGTTTATGCAAGTAAAACACCAAAGGCCTGAATGCTACCGGAACAAATGGAACTAAGGACGCCGATAAATTATGATGGGCCTGGAGAACCATCTAACATAATAGTAGAAGACAACATAGGCCAATTATTACCAAATTGGCCAAAGAGCTCCAATTATGAAGTCATCAGTATAATCATTATCACATGTTACTAGGCTACGTAACGAACACCTACAGTAAGTGTTAAATAAAATAGCTATTGTATGTATGTACCTAAGAATAAATCCCATGTATGTATTAGTTAAGTATTAATCATCACAACTTGATCACAACTTATTACAATATCCCTTTTACCTTGAAGTCCTATAAGCAAGAGGCAAGAATTAAGTCAAACATAGTCTCAACGAAATATAGGAAAAGTATGCAAACAACCACTGGGGTAATGTCCTTAACTCTGAATAAGAACGGGGCATCTAACAGCAGTGGAACAATTGTCTTGCCTTCCCCCCCTGCCCTGAGAGCTCGCCAAACCTGCTGTGTGCCTTCTGAAGTCCTGATTGTTAGAAGCAGTTCATCCTGAAGTGCTGCCCTGTGGACCTACGTTCTTCCTGAAGTGCTGCCCTGTGGACCTACTTTCAACGTTGGCCAGACTTCCTCTCAGCTCTCTACCCTCCTTCATTACCTGAAGTGTTTCTGAGTATCTTATGTTGTGATTATTGATGTGAAGGTAAGGTTAAAGTATGTGAATATTACAGTGCTTAATTATCTAGAGATCTGTGTCCAAGATCCTTCTCCATTGCGTATGTGTTAATCTCTCAGTTTGTAGTAATTGTTATCTAGATCTGTGCCTAAGATCTAAGTGTTCAATTTTGATATTTACTTCCTAGAACGTACTACGCATATGTTACATACTTGTGTTCATTAAAAGCACTTAGCTAAATACTCACAGATTTTCCTTGTATATGTCCAATTCTATTATGTAGGTTACAAGTTGAAGTCGAAGTGTATAACGTGTAATTATTCCCTTCTTTAAATAAGAACCTGTTACCTAGAACCTACGCTCAATTTCATATTTTGTTTATCTCAGTTCCCCCTCGTTGTTGTTGTTGTTGTTGTTCCCTAAGCTGCCTGGCCGAACAGCCCCGAGTCCCTGAGGAAGGCCATGGCCACGATCGGGCTTTCCCCCAGAGCTCTCATTGAGTGTAGATTGTGTTGTTGGCGTATGTGGTTGTGTGAAATGCAGTCTTCTATAATGTGTTTAATGGTATGGGGTGCTGTGTTACATCCCGGGCAGGTGTCGATGACGGAGTCATCCAGTCTCTTCTGATAGCTCAGGAGAGCTGGATGGTGTCCGCATCTCAGCCTGGCCAGGTGGACTCTCTCCTCGCGAGGAAGGGAGGATTCGGAAGGATGGATTTCCGGAGGTCGTGCTTGCAGCTGCGTGTTGTCTGTGAGTGAGTGGATAGATCGGCGAGAGAAATGAGTATGGATGTGCTTCTCGAAGTTGGTTCGGGGTGGGCAGGGAGGGAGAGAGGACAGTAATTGTGTGTGATACCGTGTGCTGGGTGTTGTTTTGATATTTCTTGGTGTCTGTGGGTGTGTTGCCATGTAGTTTAGTGGGTGGTCCTGGTTCGTAGAGGCTGCTGACAGGAATTGAGTGCCTCTCATGTCCAGATGGTCTTTGACTTTGAAGATTTTGGTTTCTTGATGTAGGTGATCTGTGGGTGCAGTAGCTGTGCAGCCTGTAATGATCTTTAGGGCTTTGTTTTGAATAGTCTGTAAGGTCTTATGATGTGTTTCAGCTAGGTTAGAAGCCCAGGCTGGGCTTGCGTATTCCATTACTGATCTTATGTATTGTTTATATACTGTGGTGGTGGTTTCTTTGTTGTGTCCAAATTTTGTGTGAGCAAGTGACCTGAGGGCGTTAAGTCTTGGTGTCAGTTTCTTTTTAATGTTTGTGGTGTGCTGTTTGAATGTCATATGAGTATCATATGTTACTCCTAGGATTTTGGGTGTGTGTGTATGTGTTAGGGGTGTGTTGTTTATGGTGAGTTGAGGGATGTATTCGTGTTCTCCTGTCCAGCTTGTGAGCACGGTTGCGGTGGATTTGGCTGGGGCTAGATTAAGTCTGTTTGTAGTGCACCAGCTATGTAGTGTGTTGAGACAGAGTTGAAGGAGATCTGTTGCTCTTTTTGAGTCATGGTGTGTGCTGTGAGTGTTATGTCATCTGCATAGGAGGCTAAGTTTATTTGGGGCGTATTGGGTGTAGTTATACTGTGCATGTACAGATTGAAGAGTGCGGGCGATAGGACGGATCCTTGTTCCCCCTCGTTGTGAAGAATTGTTATTAATTATTATATAATATACTTTCTTCCCGAGATTCTAAATTGACGCTCGTTTGTGTAAGCGTTATTTCCATTATTAATGTTCATTAGATTATTGATGTAGATCATTTTGATTCTTATCGTCTAGGAATTCTAGTTTTGCATAGATCGATTATCTAATTATTCATCAATCCGAATACACCGCTTATTGTGTGAATTCTTTACAAGACTCTGTTAACTCGTTCAGATATCTTATTATACTTTTTGGGTATTTCATTTAGTACAACTTTGTCGTGTATGCCATTTTACTTATAATTAATATTGTATTTAATTATTCGTATACGCTGATTTTACATAAAGCGTTATTCAGTATTGTTTAACTACGCTAGTTCTGTTAACTGTACTTTTTATCCATTTTCGCTTAAGATATATTGATCCTTGATTTATTCATAATCATAGAGTAAATATTACCTCTGAATTCCTCGGCCCGATTTAATATTATTGCATATATTGATTGAAGAGACATACGTTCAGATCATATTTTTTATCAAAAGTTGAATTGTAAAATTAAATATGCATATCATTCCCCGTAATTTCAACTTCTTCTTCCAAGTATTAAGTTCATAGTCGCACTAATAGTAAATAAAATTCCCAAGACCGCAGTAACTAGAATGACCAGAGCTATTTACCTGGTCATTAGCCACCCCGAACCGTGGTGATTTACCTGCCCACGAGCGCCCCTCACCTCCCGTGAGCGTTACTCGAACCAACCGTTCCTGCACTTGTTTAAAATCTCAACTCACCTAATGCTCTCCTATCCGGGGAAACTTGTGTTCTAAAGAATAAAAATATGTTAGACACTCGTCTCACATATATATTATTATCAATGGTTGATTCTATATGTTACGTGTTCTTTATAATTAATTATATATGTCCCATTACTTTATTACCATAAAAGGTTAAAATTTGTGTTCTTGATTCGAGACTGAATATTTATGCATTCCCTGTGTTACTTACTGTTCCTTATAATAGTGAAGTTAACTCTCAGTCCTTATCGTGCTCAATATATACGTGATCTCAACATTGAAATAATTATGCAACGTATTGAGAGATCAGGAGTATATGATCAGAAACAATAAATACATCAACCCTTTTGCTATTGAATAAATTATATGTGTACAATTACCTGCGTTTTATCACTGAGTTTTGTAGCACCTGATTGAATACCTATTTATGTGATTAAGAACGTGTTAGATGTGTTCCTGTTGAGGAAATTTACAGTCCTTAACACCTTACGAGCGGCCTATGCGGTTTATTATATGTACCGCACAGCGGGGTGTTTTTAGCCAAAATAGGGCTGTTTACGTGATCATTTTCATGCCTAAATAAGACCCAGAACGTAAAACAAGTACCTATCCCTGAAAGGGCATAAACAGAGCTTTCGAATGACACCATAACGATCCTTGTATGATGGATAGTTTTCTTGCAATAACCGTGCAACGCGAGTGCAAAAAGCAGGTAATTCGGTAGTTTCGGTACATAATTGAGTATGTAGCGAGTGAGAGAGGGAGGAGGGAGCTGAGATTTGTGTCAGTAGGTTCGCCGCGGTGGTCTGGAGCAGTCATACGCTCGCTAGTCTCCTGCCACCACTTGTCTCTCTCTCTCAGCCACATTACGTGCTGAAATTGCCACTCGACCTATGTCGAGCGCCGCCACATAGTCCAGCTTTTTTTAACTCGACTTATGTTGCTCGCCGCTAATTAAGGGTTAAGGCTGTAGGTATATGATAAATAAGTGCACCAGTACTTATATGTGCATCAGTATCTATATAATAACCTCTTTATATTAAATATGTACCATAGCATTTACAGGCACTCACCTATAAGAATAGTATTATATGGACCCATACGGCAGTTATGAGTGTTGTTCATTATTCACGCTAGGGGTATTGTTTATGGGCAGAGAGCATCGCGCCTCCACCCTCTGCAGGCGTGCCTATCATTGTATCCAACTCTCTCCTCCAATAAGAACCTACTTTAAGTTTTACCAGTGTTTAACTTATCCCACCATTAAGATAAGTACACTGTGGACCTGCATAGCAACCAGAACCACCCCTCAACATGGCGCAGTATGCATATACAGAGTTCAAGAGTTGATTTTGAAACCACCATCTTCCTTCAAGCCAAGCCAACAAGTTTTGAAGTGAATACCCCGGATTTGACCTTGGAAGACAGTGTTCAGTGCCCCTGGATGTACAGCATGACCAGTGAAGTATTGTGCATTACTAGTGCAGTGTTTTGTGTGCATTTATTATGTGTGTAAACCTGGGTAAGCATATCATGAGCGTTGGTCCACATTGGGAGGCGAGAGCGTGAAGCAGCACACCCTCCCCCACCACGGCCATAGCAACACTGAGGACGCGAGAAGGCTCGGGAGTGAACACACTGTTACGACCGGGACTACGAATAAAACAAGGGCACTCAATGATTGGACTAGTAATAGGGCACTATGCAACAACGGTACGCTAGATCCAAACCCTCGAACTTATATGCCGGCGAACAAAACACCTATACCCTCCAGGGTTAATCTGCGATAGCGGGGTATCCTTAACCCGTTGAGACCCAGCGTCGCACGTGTTGCGTCGGCAGTCTTTGATCACCAACTCTCAGCGACGCATCACATGCGTCCGACATATAAAAAACACTTACGTGGCTCGTAAGGTAGGAAATGGCGGGAGAATAGGAGGGGGAGGTACCGTAGTGTGTGGGGGAGCCGGGCCAGTAGGTGTGAGCGGGCCGAGACAGCCGCGCGGCTGGTGGTGGTGGGCTTAGTGGGGATAGTTTACACCCCTAGTTCACCGCCACTTTGAACCTTCATTACTCCGTCGTATGGGAGCTAGAGGCTTGAGATTTATGTGAGATACTCCTTAGGATGTATGCCGTACAATGCCATACTCAGTTTTTACCCTAGTGCTCCCGGGCGGGTGGTCATGCGGGGGAGACGAACTATTGAAACCCCCCCCCCCCGCCCCCCAAATGACCGAAATGAGTTTTTTTTAATTTGTCTTCATTTCTCACCATTCTCTTCCATTTTGGCTCAACAAATTTGTTTGAGGCTCCCCCCCCCCAACCCCCCACCGGCCCCCCCCCCCAAAAAAAAAATGTCAGAGGTGATTTTTTTTTTTTTTTTTTTCATTTCTCATCCTTGTCTTCCATTTTAGCAAACAAAAAAAATAGGTGAAAAAGGCTTGGGACTGGGGTGAACAAAATATTATAACTAGCCGGGGCTCAGCGGGTTTACTGGGCATAAATGTACTCTACTTCAGGCTAACCTGCACTGGTATAGCCTGATAACAAACAAGATGCAAGTTACGTTAAAATGCATAAAAAGGAATCTATGGAAAGATCAATTAAATCACTGTCAGATTTAATACAATAAAAAGATGCTTCAATACAGTTACTCTAAACAACAATAAACTCTTCACTCCTATCTGAAAGAAAGTGAAGTATAGTCCTACAGCATAGACCTGGACACTTCTGAAAAAAGTCTGATGCTCATAAGATGCTCGTACTGATTTGGAACTATATAAAGGCAGGAGGCAGGACACCACACGTGTAAATCGAATACACTAAAAGATAGGACATATAATGTTAACTGACACGAGAATACTATAAATGCGCAACGGTAGCAATGCTCGACACTAAAAGAAGTACTTCCTCATCAACGAAACAGTCTGCTATGGTTGTGCGGCTCAGCAACAACCTAGACTAATAAATGCTGTGAAGAATAATGCGCACATATCAAAGAGCTTATATTAAATACTAACAAGTGTCTACTCGATTAATAATGTCTAGCTGGGATACTCTAGGTAAGGAACTGGGGTTGAGCAAGACAGGCTCGTAGCCTAGCGATGTCCTTAAGACTGCATCCTTTAAGTTACGTTAATTGACTAGGGGACTCTCTCGATAGGTCCAGATCACAAGTATCTGGTTCTATCCTGGCG
Source organism: Paralithodes platypus (assembly GCA_032716605.1). Classification (NCBI taxonomy): domain Eukaryota; kingdom Metazoa; phylum Arthropoda; class Malacostraca; order Decapoda; family Lithodidae; genus Paralithodes; species Paralithodes platypus. The sequence goes on along the minus strand of CM064548.1, from coordinate 36,370,455 downwards.
ACCCTCTAAAGACAAGCAAAGAGGCAGCAAAGTGTGGAACTGGTACAGGCCAAAACCCTCAGTTAACACAATGCTGCACTCGCAAAGGACGCAACCGAGAAGACAACCCAGGCTACCACAGGACCGGTCGAAGTCGTGTAGGTATAAGCAAACCGTACACACATCGGAGACAACGACTACAGTTACCTTATCCCAGTCTAGCATTAAATAAAAGAGCAGAAACACTAAATCAATAATGGAAACACACAAAGTTCTTAACCTATACTAACTAAGAACCCTCAAACCTATTCTAAGTACATGTAAATATCTCTGAGGACGGCGCATGCAATACAATGGGCCAGCTATGAAAACCGTACGCAGAACCCAAGGGGAGTGTTGTGCAGTTAATAAAGGTTAGAGTATGGAAAGAGAGAATCGAGTGAGAGAAACACTGATAAAGGTGGTGATCGGGAGAGAGTATGCAAAGGGATGTTAGAAGCACGCGCGCCAAGCCTGTCCTGACGAGGACAGCTCCTGGGGACCCTCATGTAGGAGGTAAGTTACACAGGAGACCGCAAAGGCGCGATGGTCGGCCAATCACGGGCCGAGACGTCACAAGACAGCAGGCGTCATATGATACAGCAAGACACGCCGTCCAATGGCGAGCGAGAGGCAGGAATGCACCCGTACATACAGACACTTACTACCTCCTCGCTCTGAAAGTCTTTCTCATTCACACGCTGGTACTATTATCACTACTGTTGATATACAATATAACCAGTTGTCACAGACGAAAACAAAGACCACCACTGGACTGTCTGTGACAATGCGATTACTAGGAAAGAAAGAACAACATTCTCTGATAACTGTAGCCCATTTCGATGTCCCTGGCGAGCGCTAGTGGCTAACGAGAGGCGATTCTGCCAACGCTGGTAGACGTCACAACACATACGCATGCACACACAGACACACGCACGCACTAGTTACCAGCAACTTTTAAGAGCAAGAACCCTGTTATTTCCCAGAAAAATTGTTCCAGTGGGGGTTTCTTTCTGTTTTTTGTTATCTACCTGTCTGTCACCCACCCAAGATAATGTCAGACCAGGGAAATGAGCAAACACAACTATCTCCCACACATCCACCCCACCTCACTCCTCAACCCCCACCTACTCCCTCAGCTCCTTCTGGGTAGATTTCCTACAGTTTATCAAGTATCTGGAGGAATCTAGGCAGCACGATGAGCTAGTGAGAAGAGAGGCTGATGACCGAAGGAGACATGAGGATGCTATCAGAAGAGAAGAGGAGAATGCTAAATTCCAGGCTTTAATTCAACTGTTGGCCCCTTCCACAACCCAGCAGCAACAAGTTCCCCCTTCAAACCATTCAGCACCTCCACCACCACAGAAGGCCACAGCCCAGACCCCTTCACCACTGAATGCCGACGCCACCTTTCAGATGTTCCGTGAGTGGAGACGACGCTGGGAGAGCTACGCAGTAATGGTGGACCTCTCCAAATTACCTCCGACAAAGCAAATGATCCAGCTTCGCATGTGTCTTACCCTTGAAATGCAGCGCATCTTAGAACACACCCTTCAGATCGCCCCTTCCACTGACAAGACGGTTGATGAGGTGTTGGACGCCCTGCAGACTCACATCAAGGGACTAAGGAATGAGGCACTTCGTCGACGAGAGCTGTTAAGTTGCTCACAGCTTGAAGGAGAGTCATTTGCGGAGTTTTATGTCCACCTTAAACAAATTTCAGAGGAAGTTGATGTGTGCCCTGGAAATTCGTCTGCCTGCGAGGAAACACAGCTCAAAATGGTGATCCTTATGGGCATCAGAGACTAGGAGCTGGTACAGAAACTCATCTCCCTGGACACCAAGTCATCACTACAGGACGTTGTAACTACATGCCATTCATATGAGGCCACTAGATCTGCAACAACGGCCATTAGTGCTCCTTCTGACCAGTTGAGAGCCATCTCTTCCTACAAGCAAGACAGGAAAACTCCAGAAGACAGCAGGACTCCGCCTACCACGACCTCTTCGAAGCCAGCTGATTTCTGCCAGTGTCGTGCTCGCCAGCATGGATCGGACAAGTGTCCAGCTGCCCAGAGCACCTGCAACGGCTGTGGACGACAAGGCCACTGGTCACGGACAGTCAAGTGCCCCGCCAATAAGGCCCAATGCCGCCTCTGTAGCCGTATTGGGCATTATGATAAGTGTTGTCAGGCTACGAAGAAGAAGGAAAAACGCTGAGGTGGTTCTCCAAGCAACAGTGGTGCCTCCTCCGACTCCGACACATCTCACGAGGCGAGGAACAACAACTGTCGTCATGTGGGATCAACTTCTTCCTCTGCTGACAAGACCCCACAACCCATCTTCGTCACCCTTTTGTACGGTGATGTCAAATCCCGCCTACGAATGCTACCAGACACAGGTTCTGACGTTACGGTGATTGGCCAGCGACACCTCGATTGTCTGGGTATCCCTAGGAGCAGTCTGCATGCCCCGTCGCCTACTATGACGCTCATGGAAGACGGCTCCCAGATGGCACCTGCTCTGGGTGTGTTCCAAGCAACCCTCACCTTAGGCAAGAGATCGTGTTCCGCCCTGGTTCAAGTACACGACAGTGTTCAGACTCGTTTGCTTTCTTACGGCCATTGCAGGGAGTTAGCCATCATATCTCCTGACTTTCCTAAGCCCATTTTGGAAATCACACATGTCAACAGGTGCGAGGCTGCCGCCGCTCATCTCAGGACAGCAGTGACCACAAAGGACGTCATCAACCCTGGAGAATCTTCAGTTCAAGACGTCGACAGGACTCTACAGGATCTTCGAGCCGCAGCAAGAGCGGACCCTTCGTATGTCCGCCTACTCGACTGTGTCACCTCAGGATTCCCTGCTGTTACGACCGGGACTACGAATAAAACAAGAGCACTCAATGATTGGACTAGTAATAGGGCACTATGCAACAACGGTACGCTAGATCCAAACCCTCGAACTTATATGCCGGCGAACAAAACACCTATACCCTCAGGGTTAATCTGCGATAGCGGGGTATCCTTAACTGGGCATAAATGTGCTCTACTTCAGGCTAACCTGCACTGGTATAGCCTGATAAAAAACAAGATGCAAGTTACGTTAAAATGCATAAAAAGGAATCTATGGAAAGATCAATTAAATCACTGCAAGATTTAATACAATAAAAAGATGCTTCAATACAGTTACTCTAAACAACAATAAACTCTTCACTCCTATCTGAAAGAAAGTGAAGTATAGTCCTACAGCATAGAACTGGAAACTTCTGAAGAAAGTCTGATGCTCATAAGATGCTCGTACTGATTTAGAACTATATAAAGGCAGGAGGCAGGACACCACACGTGTAAATCGAATACACTAAAAGATAGGACATATAATGTTAACTGACACGAGAATACTATAAATGCGCAACGGTAGCAATGCTCGACATTAAAAGAAGTACTTCCTCATCAACGAAACAGTCTGCTATGGTTGTGCGGCTCAGCAACAACCTAGACTAATAAATGCTGTGAATAATAATGCGCACATATCAAAGAGCTTATATTAAATACTAACAAGTGTCTACTCGATTAATGTCTAGCTGGGATACTCTAGGTAAGGAACTGGGGTTGAGCAAGACAGGCTCGTAGCTAGCGATGTCCTTAAGACTGCATCCTTTAAGTTACGTTAATTAACTAGGGGGCTCTCTCGATAGATCCACATCAAGTATCTGATTCTATCCTGGCGACCCTCTAAAGACAAGCAAAGAAGCAGCAAAGTGTGGAACTGGTACAGGCCAAAACCCTCAGTCAACACAATGCTGCACTCGCAAAGGACGCAACCGAAAAGACAACCCAGGCTACCACAGGACCGGTCGAAGTCGTGTAGGTATAAGCAAACCGTACAGACATCGGACACAACGACTACAGTTACCTTATCCCAGTCTAGCATTAAATAAAAGAGCAGAAACACTAAATCAATAATGGAGACACACAAAGTTCTTAACCTATACTAACTAAGAACTCTCAAACCTATTCTAAGTACATGTAAATATCTCTGAGGACGGCGCATGCAATACAATGGGCCGGCTATGAAAACCGTATGCAGAACCCAAGGGGAGTGTTGTGCAGTTAATAAAGGTTAGAGTATGGAAAGAGAGAATCGAGTGAGAGAATCAGTGATAAAGGTGGTGATCGGGAGAAAGTATGCAAAGGGATTTAGAAGCACGCGCACCAAGCCTGTCCTGACAAGGACAGCTCCTGGGGACCCTTATGGAGGAGGTAAGTTACACAGGAGACCGCAAAGGCGCGATGGTCGGCCAATCACGGGCTGAGACGTCACAAGACAGCAGGCGTCATATGACACAGCAAGACACGCCGTCAAATGGCGAGCGAGAGGCAGGAATGCACCCGTACATACAGACACTTACTACCTCCTCGCTCTGAAAGTCTTTCTCATTCACACGCTGGTACTATTATCACTACTGTTGATATAAAATATAACCCATTGTCACAGACGAAAACAAAGACCACCACTGGACTGGCTATGACAATGCGATTACTATGAAAGAAAGAACAACATTCTCTGATAACTGTAGCCCATTTCGATGTCCCTGGCGAGCGCTAGTGGCTAACGAGAGGCGATTCTGCCAACACTGGTAGACGTCACACCCCGCCCAAGAAATGGGACGCTCAACATGAGGCGAGAACCATATCTGACAAGACAGAATGCCGACAAGACCCGCCACTCCTAGCTACTCCACCAGAAATGAAATGCAAAGCTCAATCTTAAATGAAACAACATATTAGCATAAAGAAAATCTTACAACCCCTCCCAAACACAATAGTATAATTTAGCCTGCTATGCTCCCTGAGCGAGCTTCACAGAGCCCAGCCTACTAAGTGAAAGACAGGTTCAACTTAGGACTTTAGCTATAACATTGGCAACTTACAATTAACTATCAGAAAGAAAAAGTTTTTAGGTGATTTTTGATTTAATTTTAATGTTGTTTTTGACGGCTGCTCTACAGGGGCAAGCCTGGTTTTCTCCACTCAAACCCACACACCTGTGGTGATCTACGCCGGATCCTCCACCCTCGATAAACAGTGTGCAATCACATTCTCACAACCGGCAATATGGCGAATGTCTAGATTGTATTCTTGCAACATGAGTGACCAACGTGTCAGCCTCATATTCCGGTTGTGGAATTGGTTCAGAAATTTTAGAGGGTGGTGGTCGGTGTAAATCACCACGACTGGCCCGAAGGCAGGAACATATACTTCAAAGTGCCTGAGCGCCAACACTATTGCCAGCAGTTCTTACTCCACCACAGAGTAGTTTTTCTGAGCGGAATTAAACTTCTTGGAAAAGAAACTGACTGGATGCTCCAAACATTCCTCGTCTGTTTGCATTAAGACGGCACCAGCCCCTATACCGCTGGCATCTGTTGCCAGTTAGAACGGTCTTTCAAAGTCAGGGGCCCTGAGGATTGGGTGAGTGCATAGTAGGTGCTTGACCAGCGAAAAAGCCTTTTCACACTCAGGTGCCCACTTGAACTTTTTTCTCTTTTGCTAGCAAATCTGTCAGGGGAGCTAACACAGTAGAATAACCCCGAATGAAACGGCGATAGTAACCGATCATGCCCAAAAATCTCATGATCTGCCACTTGGTGGACGGCCTGGGGAACTGGTTAATAGCCTGTATCATGTTTGTTTTTTTTTGGGGGGGGGTGGGGGGGGGGGGGGGGGGGCACACCTGGCCTAACCCGATCACAAACCCAAGATACTGCACAGTTGCCCGGACAAAGTCGCACTTGCCCAGATTGACCACCAAGCTGGCCTCACTGAGCTTCCGAAACAAGGCTTCTATGTGCTCACAGTGACTCTCAAAGTTGTCATCGTAGATTATAACGTCATCTAGGTAGACAGTGCAGTTAGGAATGTCAGCTACTAACTCATTCATAAGACTCTGGTAAGTTGCTGGGGCATTTTTAAGGCCATACGGCATCACATTGCAACGGTAGGTGTTCCCATCAACCACAAACCCGCATACCCCCTTCGCCCGCTCAGACAAGGGCACCTGCCAGTAGCCTTTCACTAGGTCTACCTTAGTTAGAAACTGTGCCTTACCGATTTTGTCTACACTATCGTCAACACGGGGAAGGGGATAAGCATTGGTGGGAGTCAACCCGTTCAATCTCCGAAAGTCAATGCAGAAGCGAACCTTCCCATCAGGCTTGGGCTGCAGAGTGACAGGAGATGTCCACCTAACTGCCCCCTTCTCAATCAGCCCCCATTCCAACATATACTCTAACTCCGCTCTGAGGGCTGGGAGTTTAATGGGTGGAATTCTGTAGGGTACTGATTTAAAGGGGGGGTGATCTCCCACGTCCACGTCATGCACCACTCGAGTTGTGAGGCCTGGATGCTCTGCAAACACAGTGGGGTATGAAGCAAACAGGCGCTGCACGGCTGCACGCTGTTGCTCAGGCAGGTGCACTAGAGCATCGTCAGCCACCTGTCTGGAGTTCCCCGCCCACTGGTCAGCAGAGACATGACACTCCCAGTTATCCTCCACCTGGGCTTCACTGTCCCTCACTCCTTCTCCTCCATGACCGCTGCAGGTCAACACAGGGACAGCGAGAGGCTCAGGGGGGCGCCTCACAAACTCTTTCACCACATTCACATGGCACAGCTGATTCTTTTTACGTCTATCTGGAGTAGCCACAAGATAGTCTAGGTCAGAGATCTTTGTTACCACCTTATAAGGACCAGCGTACTTGGCAGACAACGGATGACCTGGCAGAGGTAACAGAATCAACACCTCCTGCCCCACCTTAAACTCCCGGGAGTTTTGTCTTCTCATCGTACCTGTCCTTCATAAGTGCTTGCGACCCTACCAAATTCCTACCTGCCAACTCTAGGCTTCTCAGCATTCTCTCTCTACTCTCGAGGACATACTTTAACATGCAACATGGTTTTGCTGTGCCCTCCCAGATTTCTCTAACCATGTTGAGGGGGCCTCTGACCTGATGTCCGAAAACTAACTCATTGGGACTGAACCCTAGGCTTTCACCAGGTACTTCCCGAGCAGCGAATAATACATAGGGCAACCCAAGATCCCAATCCTTGCCATTCTCAACACAGTAACAACGTAGCATGCTTTTCAGAGTCGAGTGCCACCTCTCCAACACCCCTTGACTCTCTGGGTGATAGGCTGAAGAGACAACTGTACTGATACCGTGCTGCTGCATGGTCTGTTTGAAAAGGTTAGAAGTAAAGTTGGACCCTTGGTCTGACTGCAATTCCTGCGGGTACCCGTACCTAGAACAGTACAATAGCAAGTTACGAACAACAGTCTTAGCAGTACCATTTCGCATGGGGTATGCATCCAGATAACGAGTGGCAACATCCATGATTGTGAGGAGGAACTTGTTGCCTGCACTAGTAGGGGGTAGAGGGCCAACCATGTCGATTATAACCTTACTGAATGGTGGCCCGATTACAGGAATAGGGTGTAACGGAGCCTTGGGAATACACTGGTTTGGTTTACCTACTGTCTGGCAGGTACTGCACATTGCCACCCATGATGCCACATGTGCCTTCATACCTGGCCACCAAAACAATTTCACCAATGCTTCTACCGTCTTACGTACACCCAAATGCCCTGCCAACGGTACATCATGCGCCAACCTCAGTAGGCTGTCACGGCACACAGTAGGCACTACCAACTGGTCAACCACTCTCGACCCACCCTCCCAACTCCGTCTGGGATCTAGAAAACGCCTGTACAATATGCCCTCCACACGAAAGAAGTCCCCCGGCTTTGCATCCCCGTCCTCATCAAGTTCAATCGCACCGTTACTAAACTTCTGAAGCTCAGGATCATCTATCTGCAGCCGACAGATATCCGAAGGAGCCAATCTATCTAAGTGCTCCCGGAGCAACTTATGGCCTCCCCCGATACTGGACTGTTCGATCCTATCTTGCTTAAGTGTGTAACGTTGCTGTCTCGGAATTTTCTGACGCCCTACCTCCTCACCAAGTGTGACAGGTTCTGGGGCCACTCCGGACCTAAACATTGGTGCTAATACTGAGTTGCCAAGAAGAGCCGCTGGATCAAAACTCACAAAACTTCTCCCAATTTTAGCTTTCTCCTTCCGACCGTTCCTCCGCTGGTCTAGATACTGAGGAATAGGCTGTGACACCTTAGATGCACGAGATCGGGTGACAACACACGCCATCTGCTGTAATTGACACCTCTCGACCAACTCCTGCCCCTCCCTACTCACGTCGGCCGCCCTCTCGGCAACGACTAAGAGTGGAACCTCAGAAGTAGGCACCGCAAAGTCGTTGCCGAGAAGAAGGTCGACGCCCTCTACTGGCAGTTTCTCTACTATTCCAACATCTATCTCTCGTGTCACACCATCAACATCCAGCTCCACTCGAACCAACGGGTATGACCGTGTAGCATTAATACCCTGCACCACAACTACCCGTGCCGCGTTTATTGGTTGGCCTGTAAAGTTTTTCATCAGAGTCTGGGATGCACCTGTATCACGCAACAATCCAACCAATGCTTGCAACCAGCCCAATTCACGCAGCCACGCCCTCTATGGTCGCAAAAAGCATCGCGGACAGGTTTCGAGCCTTCCTGACACTCCTTCATGGCTGTGCCCCCGCATCTGACATATCACCCCGGGTAAACGCAGAAGACCTCAGAGACACCCCAATGTTGCTAGCCAAAGACACGACTGCTGCAGGTTGGTTACTAGGGCAGGAACGTGCAAAATGCCCCTTTTTATGACACTTAAAACACTCTACTTCACCCTTGGACTTCCCCTGAGGTGGGGAAGGGCCCTGACCTTTCTTAAACGGGACGGTTTTTGGTTTGTGATCAAAAATAGTATCATTGCTCTTACTTTTGTTATTAAATGTTGCATCACTGACTCGGGGGGGTGGAGTGTTGCGCCCCTTGTTAACTGCATTGGTCCGTTGTGCAGACCCGCACCCACGAATCAGCGATAATCACAGGTCAGCCAACTCAGCTGCCTCTTGTAGAGTTTTAGGATGTTTCTCTTTGAGGTTCAAAGTCAGGTCGCCACCTGTGCATTTAAAAAATTGCTCTAGAAGGAATAACTGCTCAAGCTCTTCGAACGTTGTCACCTTCTCTGACCTCAGCCAATTTCTCAAAGCATCAGACAGTTCCCGGGCATGTTCTAGAAAAGTGCACTCACGACCCTTCGTAACACCCCGAAACTTCAACCTATATGTCTCTGGTTGTAACTCGTACGCCCGCAGAACAGCTTCCTTCAATACCTCATAATCGATGCAAGACTCCAAGGGCAACGCATCATATGCCTTGAGTCCTTTGCCAACCAACTTAGAGGAAACAAGGGCTGCCCACTTAACCTCGGGCCATTGGTGCTCCCGGCACTTCTTTTTAAAACGCAGAAAAAACTCGGTGACACCCGACTCGTCAAATGCAGGGACTAACTTAAGAAGGTGCGATAAAGACTGATCAAGACCTCGATTCCCAGAACCGAGATGCTGCCCTGTCGACTCCACCTGAGACTTCTCAAGCTCCATGTCTGCACAGTACTTCGTAGCCTCAACCTGAAGCTCAGCCTCACGTATGGCCTTTCTCTCCTCAGCCTGAATCCTAAGCTCAGATTCCCGCTGCTGCTGCTGAATCTTAGCCATCTCAAGCTCAGATTCCCGCTGCTGCTTATTCATCTCAAGCTGGAAGAGCATATCTGGAGTTAAACCTTGAGGAGGAGGAGATGCAACAATTGGAGACCCACCCAGTGATCCACCCAGGGGCAAACCACGCTGACAGTGACTATCGGCCTGCGGGAACGTACTCGGATCCGGTGTTCTAGAGAGCATGATGGGAGTAGAGTGGAGGGGGGGCTTGGCCGAAGGTGCCAAAGCACCCGCTCCACCCTGTGCACCACGCACCCCGCCCAGCACACATGCCACCAGGTCACTTCTCGTCATGCTGCTAGTGCCAACATGCCCCATGACCGTGGCCAAACACTGGAGACCATACCGATCAATCCCCGACACCCGGTCAACAGTATTAGGCATCTCCAGAAACTTCCTTGCCTCCTCCTCACTAGTTACTACTCTAATGCCATCTAACAAACCCAGCTTCTGTACCTCAGAGCCTGCTTCCCGTACTGTGTCCTCACTGTGCACTGATCCGTCGTTCGACATAGTGTCCACCGGAAATCCTCAACGTTTATAAAAAAAAAAAAAAAACTAAACTCTCATGTAGCACTATTCACTCAAAAAGGCTTGAAGACAACTCAAGTGCTATACTACGTTGGCAAAAAAAAATCCAACGTGTCCAAAATATTCCTCAAAAACAAATGTCCACTGCCAAACTGTGAGAAATAACAATCGACCCCCAAACGGTGATTAAAAAAAAAATCTCCACATAAAAAATCCTGCAATTATTTCTTAGTTCACTAAATCCTAGACTAAGGTCGCCATTTGTTACGACCGGGACTACGAATAAAACAAGGGCACTCAATGATTGGACTAGTAATAGGGCACTATGCAACAACGGTACGCTAGATCCAAACCCTCGAACTTATATGCCGGCGAACAAAACACCTATACCCTCCAGGGTTAATCTGCGATAGCGGGGTATCCTTAACTGGGCATAAATGTACTCTACTTCAGGCTAACCTGCACTGGTATAGCCTGATAACAAACAAGATGCAAGTTACGTTAAAATGCATAAAAAGGAATCTATGGAAAGATCAATTAAATCCCTGCAAGATTTAATACAATAAAAAGATGCTTCAATACAGTTACTCTAAACAACAATAAACTCTGCACTCCTATCTGAAAGAAAGCGAAGTATAGTCCTACAGCATAGACCTGGAAACTTCTGAAGAAAGTCTGATGCTCATAAGATGCTCGTACTGATTTGGAACTATATAAAGGCAGGAGGCAGGACACCACACGTGTAAATCGAATACACTAAAAGATAGGACATATAATGTTAACTGACACGAGAATACTATAAATGCGCAACGGTAGCAATGCTCGACACTAAAAGAAGTACTTCCTCATCAACGAAACAGTCTGCTATGGTTGTGCGGCTCAGCAACAACCTAGACTAATAAATGCTGTGAATAATAATGCGCACATATCAAAGAGCTTATATTAAATACTAACAAGTGTCTACTCGATTAATAATGTCTAGCTGGGATACTCTAGGTAAGGAACTGGGGTTGAGCAAGACAGGCTCGTAGCCTAGCGATGTCCTTAACCCTTAAAAAGCGGCCCACCACTTAAGTCGAGTTAAATAAAGCTGGACTATGTGGCGGCGCTCGACATAACTCGAGTGGCAATTTCAGCACGTAATGTGGCTGAGAGAGAGAGACAAGTGGTGGCAGGAGACTAGCGAGCGTATGACTGCTCCAGACCACCGCGGCGAACCTACTGACACAAATCTCAGCTCCCTCCTCCCTCTCTCACTCGCTACATACTCAATTATGTACCGAAAGTACCGAATTACCTGCTTTTTGCACTCGCGTTGCACGGTTATTGCAAGAAAACTATCCATCATACAAGGATCGTTATGGTGTCATTCGAAAGCTCTGTTTATGCCCTTTCAGGGATAGATACTTGTTTTACGTTCTGGGTCTTATTTAGGCATGAAAATTATCACGTAAACAGCCCTATTTTGGCTAAAAACACCCCGCTGGGCGGTACACATAAATAAACCGCATAGGCCGCTCGTAAGGTGTTAAGACTGCATCCTTTAAGTTACATTAATTGACTAGGGGGCTCTCTCGATAGATCCAGATCACAAGTATCTGGTTCTATCCTGGCGACCCTCTAAAGACAAGCAAAGAGGCAGCAAAGTGTGGAACTGGTACAGGCCAAAACCCTCAGTCAACACAATGCTGCACTCGCAAAGGACGCAACCGAAAAGACAACCCAGGCTACCACAGGACCGGTCGAAGTCGTGTAGGTATAAGCAAACCGTACACACATCGGAAACAACGACTACAATTACCTTATCCCAGTCTAGCATTAAATAAAAGAGCAGAAACACTAAATCAATAATGGAGACACACAAAGTTCTTAACCTATACTAACTAAAAACCCTCAAACCTATTCTAAGTACATGTAAATATCTCTGAGGACGGCGCATGCAATACAATGGGCCGGCTATGAAAACCATATGCTGAACCCAAGGGGAGTGTTGTGCAGTTAATAAAGGTTAGAGTATGGAAAGAGAGAATCGAGTGAGAGAAACAGTGATAAAGGTGGTGATCGGGAGAGAGTATGCAAAGGGATGTTAGAAGCACGCGCGCCAAGCCTGTCCTGACGAGGACACCTCCGGGGACCCTCATGGAGGAGGTAAGTTACACAGGAGACCGCAAAGGCGCGATGGTCGGCCAATCATGGGCCGAGACGTCACAAGACAGCAGGCGTCATATGACACAGCAAGACACGCCGTCCAATGGCGAGCGAGAGGCAGGAATGCACCCGTACATACAGACACTTACTACCTCCTCGCTCTGAAAGTCTTTCTCATTCACACGCTGGTACTATTATCACTACTGTTGATATAAAATATAACCCGTTGTCACAGACGAAAACAAAGACCATCACTGGACTGTCTGTGACAATGCGATTACTAGGAAAGAAAGAACAACATTCTCTGATAACTGTAGCCCATTTCGATGTCCCTGGCGAGTGCTAGTGGCTAACGAGAGGCGATTCTGCCAACACTGGTAGACGTCACACTGCCAACCGGTATGACCTCCACAACTCCTTGCTCCCATACTGGAAGATATGGGACGGCCTCTATGCTGATGGTGACCTCGTCCTCTATGGCCCTAGAATCATGGTTCCTGCTGCTCTCTGCCGCCGCACCCTACAGCAACTCAACGACAGTCACCGTGGTACAGAGGCCACCAAGCGCAGAGCAAGGCAGGCTGTCTTCTGGCCGGGGATAGATTCCGACATCGCCAGCACTGTTCATGCTCGCGAATCGTGCCAGATCCTCCAGCCTAGCCTCCAGAAGGAACTCCTCATGAATGACGACAACCCTACGAGGCCCTTTGAGTCCGTTTCGGCCGACTTTTTCATGGTTGCCGGGAAGTCCTTCCAGGTCGTGGTCGACAGTCTCTCGGGGTGGCCTGTCGTCGTCCCCTGCATATGCGACACTACTGCATCTGCGACTATCAGGGTCTTCTGTCGCTACTTCCGGGAAGTTGGTGTTCCCCTCCGTCTGAGGACCGATGGAGGCCCACAATTCACCAGCCGCAATTTTCGGGACTTTATGGAGCGATGGGGAGTCCGCCACGTGGTAACATCACCACATTACCCAAAATCGAACGGCCATGCCGAGGCTGCAGTGAAGTCTATCAAGCACCTCATCCTTAAGACTGCACCCTCTGGCAACATTGATTGTGAGGACTTCGACCGGAGTCTCTTGGAACTCCGGAACACCCCCAACTTCACTGGCCACTCCCCCGCTCAATTCTTGTATGGTCATCCTCTTCGGACATGTCTCCCTGCCCATCCCCGATCCTTCGCTAAGGAGTGGCAGACCAAAGCCGAGGACTGTGACAGACGTGCAGCCGACCGTGCCGAGCAGGTTAAGACCCGGTACGATGCGCACGCACAACCCCTCCCCAGGTTACGTGTCGGTCAGCAGGTTCGGATCCAAGACCCGACATCGCAATGCTGGGACAAGGTGGCGGTTGTCATGAGTCTTGGGAAGGCCAGGGACTATGAGGTACGTCTCCCTAGTGGTCGCGTGTGGTGGCGAAACCGCCGCTTTCTCCGCCCTGTACTCCAAAGTGTTGACCCCCTCCCCCAGTCCCCTGTGGCCCCTTGCAATGACTAGAAACAGATGTCCTTAGCATATAACCCCCCACTTGCCCCACGTTGTTCAGTACGACTCGAGGAAGAAGGGGTCCGCTCGAGATTGAACTACGAGCGTGAGGGGGGGAGGGAGGTGTAGGTATATGATAAATAAGTGCACCAATACTTATATGTGCATCAGTATCTATATAATAACACCTCTTTATATTAAATATGTACCATAGCATTTACAGGCACTCACCTATAAGAATAGTATTATATGGACCCATATGGCAGTTATGAGTGTTGTTCATTATTCCCGCTAGGGGTATTGTTTACGGGCAGATAGCATCGCGCCTCCACCCCCTACAGGCGTGCCTATCATTGTATCCAACTCTCTCCTCCAATAAGAACCTACTATAAGTTTTACCAGTGTTTAACTTATCCCACCATTAAGATAGGTACACTGTGGACCTGCATAGCAACCAGGACCACCCTTCAACAAAGGCCAAACCTGGATTTTAGTGAAGACTTGATAACGAGATATAAATATTATATCCCGGCATAACAATTTCCTTAGTCACCCATGTCTTAGACTGACCCTTACAAGATATCTTTATAATTTTCCATGGTACATTTTCTTCCACCACCCTGCCTATCTTGTTTATAAAGCAATTAAATGTTGTATTCACATCATCTTGAACAATTTGAAAATCCTGCAATGCTTCTTCCATACGGGTGTTCAAAAGTGTGGCATCAAGTGATTTATAATCTTTAAACTTTATAGTTTTATCATTATCTGAAAATTTATCACAATAACTGCAACTAACAAAAGGGGCAAAGTGGTCGGACACATCAGTGATCAATATGCCATTATTGGATGTTAATGTTAAATCGTTAGACCAAATGTGGTCATTTATTGTCGCACAAGCATTACTAACTCGAGTTGGTCTATTAATGCAAGAATAAAATCCATGCTCGAACATAATATCAGTGAAATATTGAACTCCTTTGTTGTTTTCATAATTCAGTAAATTAAATTTAAAGTCACCCAATATATGACACCTCTTCTTAATTTTAGTAATTTCCTTTAAAAACAAATCAAACAATTCATTAAACACGTTCATATTCGAATATGGACGTCGATATATGATACCAATTATATGAAGCTTGTCGCCTATCACACATTCAACGAACAGAGATTAAAAAAAAATTGTTCTTAACACACAAACGGTCAATAGTTGTGCATCTTAAATAGCTTCTTACAAACACACACCTCCTCCTTGGTGGTTCCTATTATTGGTAAATAAGGTAAAGCCATTTCATATTGTATAAATGTTGAACATCATCAGACAATCGAGTTTCACAAAATCTCAATATTTGTACTTTACTTTGAACAGGCAAAATATGTTGAACTAAAAACAGATCTAGGTTTCTGGGTATACTTCTTATGTTGTGAAATAAGATTGTTAACTTAGTGGAATTACCATGTAAACAATTTTCAAACTCAAGTTGATGATAGTATTCAGTGCTGGGAAGAGATGGGTCAACGAGAAGGTTATTGTCTGGATCATAATTAATAAGAATCTCAGTCTTGCTATTAGTCGCAAAAGGATTAAACTGTAGTTGCTTAAAGTAATCAAATGAAACCAAATGATCGCCTATGCTGCACCTGGGCTGATGAGAGTGATGGCGAGGAAGTGGCGATCATCGAGGCAGTCAGAGGGGAGGGGGGGGGGGAGTCTGCTACTGTTGCTGCAACAACTGCTGCTACAACTCCTGCTACACGCCGACAACGGAAAAAAGCTAAGTTCATTGTCGGTGATTCAATGGTTAGGTACCTTGACGGGGCTACTAACACTCATGTTAGTAAAGTTGTCTGCCTACCTGGAGCCGGAGTCGGGAGGGTGGCAGAGAAGATGGATGGTGTCCTAGAAGTGGGTGGGGAGGACCCCATCATCTTCATCAACGCGGGGTCCAATGACATATGGAGATGCAGGACTGAGGAGTTGCTGACCAAGTACCAGGAAATGCTGGAGAGGATCAAGGAGAAGGGTGGATTTCCTGTGGTACACAGTATCCTGCCAAGAAGAGGGGTACGGAAGGAATGGTCCTCCAGGGCTATTGGTGTAAATAGCCGGCTGGAGAAGTATTGCAAGGCAAAGTCAATACCATTCCTAGATAACTGGACCCCCTTTCTATGGAAAGGATGAACTGTATGCCCAGGATGGAGTACATCTTTCTCGACTAGGAGTTTCGACCTTAGCCAGCTCACTGGACAAGATTGTTGCGGGGTTTCGTTAAAAAAACCTGGGTGTGTAAGTAAAATACTGTCTCCATATGGAGCAGGTACTTCATGATTGTGACAAACCAGTGAGTAAAATAGAAATAATCAGTCAAGATAGTGCAGATATAGTGATGTGTAATAATAGTATCGATAACACTACACATGTAACTGATAGTAAAGATGAGAATACTGATAGAGTAGAATTTCCGTCTAGTGCTAGTAGTTCAACAGGAAATAATAAGTTAGCTAAACACAATAGAAAATTAGTTGCAAATAAAAGTAATAGGTTGAGGGTATATTATACAAATTGTAGGAGTTTATGTAACAAAATGAACGAACTTAGAGCACTCATTAGCACAGAAAATATAGACATAATAGCGCTAACTGAAACGTGGATTAATACAGAATCTAGGCATTTTTTAGCAGAATTTGATATTCCAGGATATTGTTTGTTTAAATATGACAAAACAAGTAGGAGGGGCGGGGGTATAGCAGTGTTTGTCAGGAGTACATTAAAAAGCTGTATTAAATCAGATATTAGACTAAATAATGATAATGAAAGTGTTTGGGTAGAGGTTAACGAAGGTAGTGAGACCATAGTTATTGGAGTTATATATAGACCGCCTAATATGAGTAGAAATGGCGGAACATCGTTATGTGAGGAAATTAAAATAGCATCAAGGTTTAGCAATGTGTGCATTATGGGGGATTTTATTTTTCCGAACATTGATTGGCAGCACCAAATAGGCGACTCCGATTCAGTAGAGTTTATTGAGGTACTACAAGATAGTTTTTTATTTCAATTCATAGATACGCCGACTAGAGGTATTAATATTCTTGATTTAGTTTTCAGTAACAATGAACATATGATAAATGATGTAGAGATTGGTGACCACCTAGGAAATAGCGATCATAAATCTATTTATTTTAATATACAATGGACAGGGAATGCTAAAGAGAATACGACACTTATCCCAGATTACAGAAAAGCCGATTATGGTGGGCTAAGAAGAGACTTAAGGGTGGACCGTATTGTTAAGCAATTAAGTCAGGATATGCCAGAGTTAAACTTGCCACCTACATATAACCAGTTTATTGATTCACTCCACAATGCTCAAAATAAATATATCCCTAAAAGAAGATTTAGATCGACGCAGAACCAACCAAAATGGATGACTAATCAGCTAATAGATCTTATAGGAAAAAAGAAAGGAATATATAGAAAAATAAAGAAAGGCGAAAATCATCTACATATATACTATCAGACTCAAGACAGGTCAAAAGGAAATCAGGAAAGCAAAAAGAAATTATGAAATAAGGATAGCCAGTGACTCAAAAAATAACCCTAAAGCTTTTTACCAACTATATAAATCTCAAGTTAGAGATGTAATAGGCCCCTAAAAACTTCAATAGGAGAAATAACAGAAAATTATTTAGAAATGTGCAGTACATTAAATAGTCAGTTTCTTTCCGTTTTCACTAATGACAATTTGGCACAGATTCCAGAAGTCAATATGGTATATAGTGATAGTATAGAAAATATGTTAAGTACAGTTAGTATAAGTAGAAATGATGTGCTTAAGGAAATTGACAGACTGAAACCTCAAAAATCGCCTGGTCCTGACGAGGTATAGCTAGAGTATTAAAAGAATGCAGAGATGAGTTAAGTAGCCCATTAGCATTTTTATTTAACAAGTCATTAGAAACAGGTTTAGTTCCAGAAGCTTGGAAGCTTGCAAATGTAGTTCTGATCTTCAAAAAAGGTGATAAATCGATAGCATCCAATTACCGTCCCATTAGTCTCACATCAATCATAGGAAAGTTGCTAGAGCCTATTATTGCTAGGAAAATTAGAAGCCACTTAGAAAAATTTAACTTAATAAATTCTTCTCAGCATGGATTCATTCAGGGACGTTCTTGCCTTACTAATTTGCTTAGCTTTTTCTCAGAGGTATATGAAGCAGTAGATAGTGACAAGTCATATGATATTATTTATTTAGATTTCAGTAAAGCTTTCGACAGAGTCCCTCATGAGAGATTGATGAGAAAGGTTGAGGCACATGGAATAGGAGGATCGTTGTTGAGATGGATTAGGTCATGGCTAATTGGTAGGAAACAGAGAGTCAGCATAAATGGTACCAAGTCAGAGTGGGGAGCAGTCAAAAGTGGTGTCCCCCAGGGACCGGTATTAGGTCCCCTGTTGTTTCTTATATACATAAATGGCCTAGATTTAGGTATAACTAGTAGGATAAGTAAATTCGCAGACGATACTAAAATGGGGAGATCAATTGATTCAGATAGCGATATAGAGTGCCTCCAAAGGGATCTAGATACCTTTGTGATGCCTCCTGGCGTTAGCAGAATGGTTGCGTGGGGCATTGCAGCTCGCTAGCGCTCGCCAGGATGGGGGGATGGGCTACAGTTGTCCTAGAATGATCTGTTTATTTCGTTAGTGTCGTGTTGCCACAGACAGTCTAGAAGTGATCTTTGTTTTGGTCTGTGACCGCGCCTTATATTTTATATTCGCTATAATATAAATGTTGCTTGTGTGGGAGGCGAGCGAGAGCGGGTGACGGAGTACACCTGGCAGCGGGGGGTGGGCTGTGACGTGGCTCGCTTGAGCGCTGACGGCGTTGGCGGCCGGGTGGTCAACTAGTCCCTTCCCGTCGCGGCCTCATGGTTTTTTACCAAGCTCAGAGCTGGCCTGACATGCGTATCATCTACATCCTTTGCAATTCTGTCCCCCATACTCGCCACTTTGCATACTATTTCTCTCTCTCGACTTCTCCTTTCTCATTCTCTAATCTTTATTAAACTCAACATCCCTTCTGGTTTCAGCATAGACGTTCACCGTCGGCCAGTCATATTGTACGCGAAGCTCTCAGATATTTCTATGTATTAGGCTTTAATGAGGTTTGGAGAGACGGACTTTTCCGTGTGTGTCCTCTCTCGGGAAGGTTGTAGACCGGTATATATCTCCCTGGCAGGGTGTTGAGTGATTCTGCTTAGTTATTTAAAGCTAGACTAGGGGTAAGGTTACTGTGTCGTTGTCTCCGATGTGTGCAGTGTTAGCTAAGCCCTGCACGACATCGACAGGTACTGTGGGAGCCTAGGTTGTCTTCGGGTGGGTTTACTTTGCGAGCACAGCACTGTGGTGTGAGAGGGCCATAGCCTATCCCTCACAATATAGTGCTGCCTCTTTGTGTTGACTTCTGAGGGATCGCCAGGATAGAACTAGGTACTAGAGACCTAGATTTATCAAGAGAGCATCCCCGTCATATAACGTAATCTTCATTATACCACCTTCGGACAACGTTAGGCTGCGAGCCGCATGCTCGCCCATTGTTGCCCTGCCTTGATACCCCAGCTAGACTTTATTAACCGAGCAGACACTGGTTAGAGATAAGCCCCCATTATTATATGTATGCCACATTATTATTCACTGCACTTTTGAGCCGAGGTTGTTGTTGAGTTGCACAACCCTAGTAGGCTGTTGCGTTGTGTCATGAAGCATTTCTTTAGTTGTCGAGCATTACTACCTTTGCTCAGTCTTTATTATTCGCCTGCCTATTATTACTATATGTCCTAGTATTTATTGTGACCCGTATTCTGCATTATAATTGTTCAAGATTCTTTACGAACATCTTCCCAGCATCAGACTTATTTCAGAAGTTTCCAGTTGATGTTGCAGGACTAGCATTGCACTTTCTTTAATACAGGAGTGCCAGTTATTTGAGTATCTACCGTAACGTTAAATAATCACGTTAACTATCTTTTCTTTGTGTAACCTAATCGAGTAATCTTTTACTGTTTGAGAATAGGCTGTTTCATCGAGCGTCAGCCTAGTGTGTGTGCACCAGTTACCGAGTCATAGGATACCTCGTTGTCCAGGCACGACTCAGGGCGGTAATGGTGTTTTGTTTTCCAGTGTTTAAGGCAGGGGTTGGATCTAGTGTTACCGTTGTTGCATTTTGCCATTATCTAGTCCAATGTTGAAGAGCCCTGTGTCTTTGAGAACCTGGATCGTAACAAATGGCGACCTAGCTCAGGATCTTGTGAACTAAGAGATAATTGCAGGATTGTTGTGGTCATTTGTTTTATTGAGGAATATAGTGGGCACGTTAATTTTTTTTGGCAAAGTAGTATAGCACTTGAGAGTCTTCAGACATTTTTGGCAAGTGAATAGTGCTACATAAGAGTTTGGGGTACTTCTTTTCTGAATATTGTGGTGAGAAATTTTTGTGAGCATCATGTCTTATACCGGGTCAGAGGAGAATGGAGACACAGTACGTAATGTCGAAACTGAGGAACAGCAGCATGATGAAAGGGTTAATCGGGTGAACTGTGAGGAGGATGCTAGGATATTTTTGCAATTGCCTGTTACTGCCGAGCGGTTGGAGGGTATGGATCGGTACGGTCTTCAATACCTGGCCACAGCTATCGGTCATGCGGTTACTAGCAGCATGACCAAGGATAACTTGATAACGTGTGTACTGGGCAGGGTGACTGGTGAGCGAGATGGGTTGAGTGCTCAGAGCCCTTCGGCCATGCTTCCCCTACACTCGACTCCCAGCCATCCCAGTAGTTTGCCGACCCCGGGTACGTTTCCGCAGTTGGGTGGTGACTGGCAGGGTGGGTTGCCCCTGGGGGGACCACCGGTAATTTCAAACATTGTAGAACCTTCACCTCCTCAAGGGTTATCTCCAGAATTATTGTTTAAACTCGAATTAGCTAAGCTTCAGCATCAGCAGCAATTATAATTAGCCAAGATAGAAGAGAGAGCCAAGCTAGCAAAAATCCAAGCTGATTTAGAGTCGACTAGGTACTGTGCCGACATGGACGTAGAGAAGTCGCGAGTAGAGACAACGGGACAGCGACTTGGGGCTGGTAACCGTGTTCATGAGCAGTCTCTCTCGCACTTATTGAAACTGGTTCCGGTGTTTGATGAGAGTGGTGTAACAGAATTTTTCACACGCTTTGAGAAGAAGTGCCAGGAACACCAGTGGCCAGAGAGTAAATGGGCAGCACTTGTATCCTCTAGATTAATAGGCAAGGGTCTAAAGCCTACGATGCGTTGCCTATAGAGTCTTGTATTATCTATGAGGAACTCAAGGAGGCTGTCCTGAGAGCATACGAACTACAACCAGAGACGTACAGGTTGAAGTTCCGGGGTGTTACCATGGGTCGGGAGAGCACCTTTTTGGAGCATGCCCGGGAGCTGTCCGATGCTTTTGGGAATTGGCTGAGGTCGGAGAAAGCTACTACGTTTGACGACATTAAACAGTTGGTGCTTTTAGAGCAGTTTTTCAAATGCACGGGCGGCGACCTGACGGTAAACCTTAAAGAAAAGCAACCAAAAACTCTACAGGAGGCAGCTGAGATGGCTGACCTCCGGCTATCACTAATTCGTGGGTGCGGGTCTGCCCAGCGTAGTGAGGCAGGTATCAAGGGGCGTGACGCCCCACCCCCCCGAGTTAGTGATATACCTTATGCAAACAAGTACAAGAGCCATGATACCAAGACTGACCACAAGACTAGCACCGTCCCATTTAAGAAGGGGCCGGGCCCTTCCCAGTACCAAGGGAAGCCCAAAGGGGAGTTGGAGTGTTATCATTGTCATGATAAGGGGCACTTTGCAAGAGTCTGTCCTAGCAAACCACCTACAGCAGCTGTGTCTTTGGCCTGCAACATTGGTGTGTCTCCGAAGTCATCTGAGTTTGCCCGGGGCAGTTCGTCAGAGGCTGAGGCACAGCCAATGCAGAAGCACCTGGGAGGCTCGAACCCTGCTCAGGATGTTTTTTGCGACCATAGAGGGCGGGGTTGCGTGATGTGGGCGGGGCGCAAGCATGGAGTAGAGGTCTTGCGTGATACAGGTGCTTCCCAGACTCTGATGAAAAACTTGACTGGCTACCCTATAAACGCGGCTCGGGTGGTGGTGGTGCAGGGTATTAATGCAACTCGGTCATACCCGCTGGTGCGGTTGGAGTTGGAGGTGGATGGTGTGGCACGTGAATTGGATGTCGGGATTGTGGAGAAACTGCCAGTGGAGGGCGTCGACCTTCTTCTCGGCAACGACTTTGCAATGCCCGCTTCTGAGGTTCTACCCTTAGTCGTTGCCGAGAGGCCGGCCGACGTGAGTAGGGAAGAGCAAGAGTGGTTCGAGCGGTGCCAGACACAACCCATGGCGTGTGTTGTCACCCGAGCTCGGGCAGCTAAAGTGTCACAGCCTAGTCCTCCGTCTTCAGACCAGCGGAGGAGCGATCAACAGGAGGAGGCTAAAGCTGGAGTTGGTTTTAAGAGTTTTGACTCGGCGGTTCTCCTGGGTGATTCAGTATTAGCACCATTACTTAATTCTGGAGTAGCCCCTGGGCCTGTCATCGAGAGTGACGAGGCTGGGCATGACGAGTCTCCACGACAGCAACGTTATGTACATCGAGAGAGACAGAGGGAGCAGCCCAGTATCGGGGAAGGTCATGCATTGCCCCGGGAGCAGTTAGATCGCTTGGCACCCTCAGATATACGTCGGTTGCAACTAGAGGACCCTGAGCTCAAAACCTGTGCTAATGGAGCTGTAGAGCTCGACGAGGACGGCGATGCACAGCCAGGAGATTTTTGTTATTTAGAAGGCATCCTCTATAGGCGTTTTCAAGACCCTAAACGTAGTTGGCAAGAGGGATCCGGAGTAGTGGACCAGTTGGTGGTGCCACGGGAGTGCAGGGATAGCCTACTGAGGTTGGTGCATGACATACCACTGGCAGGACATCTAGGGGTGAGAAAAACGGTGGCGGCTTTAGAAAAATTGTTTTGGTGGCCGGGGTTGAAGGGGCAGGTGGTAACCTGGATAGCAAGGTGTCATACGTGCCAGAGGGTTGGAAAACCTAACCAAACAATTCCGAGAGCCCCGTTGCACCCCATTCCTGTCAGTGGACCGCCCTTCAGTAAGGTCATCATTGATATGGTCGGACCCCTACCCCCTACTAGTGCCAGTAATAAATTTCTAGTAACTATCATGGATGTGGCCACTCGTTATCCTGATGCATATCCAATGAGAAATGGCCCAGCGAAAACTGTTGTCCGGAACCTGCTCTGGTATTGCTCGCGGTATGGTTACCCGCAAGAAGTGCAATCGTACCAAGGTTCTAGTGTTACATCTAATCTGTTCAAACAAACTATGATTCAGCATGGCATCAGCACTGTCATCTCTTCTGCGTATCACCCGGAGAGTCAAGGGGTGTTGGAGAGGTGGCACGCCACGCTGAAAAGCATGCTTCGATGTTATTGCGCAGAGAACGGAAAGGATTGGGACCTTGGTCTGCCGTATGTTTTGTTCGCGGCAAGAGAAGTACCTGGAGAGAGTCTCGGTTTCAGTCCGAATAAACTTGTTTTCGGGCATCGGGTGAGGGGCCCTCTCCACATGGTGAAGGAGATGTGGGAGGGCACTGGGCATGTTGTTCTGCGAGATAAGTTGCAACCTCTTGTTCCTGAGCGACAAGAGGAGTTGTTTGCTAGGCTGTGGCAGTCCGTCCGCATGTTTGTTGCTTCTCCAGGCCTGATGTGCGGGGTAGAATCCGACACGGAGGCTGGAGACGGTGCAGGGCTCGAGTTGGTTCCCTGCCGTGTGAATCCTGCTCGACAGCCTGTTGTGAGGGCGGAGCTGGACAGCGTGTGGAGAGGGGGTCTGAGGGAGGAGGAATGTTGTGAGTGGTCGTTGCCAGTGGCTTTGCAACCTGAGTTTGGTGGCAGAGTCCGTGTGTGTTGATTGCAAGAGTGTGGCAGCATTATCCCTGACAGACGCCTATCCATTACCCAGAGTTGATGACACCATAGACCGCTTCGGGGCTGCCTCGCTCATCACGAAGGTAGAACTAGTGAAGGGTTATTGGCAGGCCCCGTTGCCGGGAACAGCGAAGAGAAGTGCCAGTTTTGCGATGAGCTGGGCAGTTTGTCAGTGCAAGGTGTTGTTGTGCTGCCGGAACACAAGTTGGATGTGTGGCATGCTGGGGGCACTGATAATGTTTTGGCTTTGTTTGCAGGAGAACCCTCGCTGTTCAGTCAGTGTCTGTCGCGGGTGGAGGATCCGGGGTAGGCTACCACAGTATGTTGGTATAGCCTCCTGTCTTAGCTCCCGGTGTATTTTTGCGCTGGTGCTTGTTGGCTCGCGTGTGTAGCATCAGCGTAGGGTCGCAGGGCAGGAGTTGTTGGCTTTGATTAGACGAAAATTAGGCTACATCTATAGTAGCCGCCAAAAACATCATTAAAATAAGATGTGAAAAATTAAATAAAAACTCTTTCTTTTTAATAATTAATTTTAAGATAATATTGTAGCTGAGTACTGAGTGCAGATGATTTTCTCTCAGTAGGCTGTGCTTCTTAAAGCTCGCTCTGGGAGCACAATGTTATGAATTAATGTATTATGTTTGGGAAGGGTGATAAGATTTTTTTATATATAAAATGTTGTATTTTTTTGAGGAGACTGAGCTTGCATTCCATGAGTGGCAGAGTGGTTAGGAGTGGCAGATTCTAGCGACATTCTGCCTGTTCAGATATGGGCTCATGGTTGAGTGTCCCATATCTTGGGGGGGGGTGTGACGCCTCCCGGTGTTAGCAGAATGGTTGCGTGGGGCAATTATCTGCTTTATTTCGTTAGTGTCGTGTTGCCACAGACAGTCTAGAAGTGATCTTTGTTTTGGTCTGTGACCGCGCCTTATATTTTATATTCGCTATAATATAAATGTTGCTTGTGTGGGAGGCGAGCGAGAGCGGGTGAGGAAGTACACCTGGCAGCGGGGGGTGGGCTGTGACACGGCTCGCTTGAGCGCTGACGGCGTTGGCGGCCGGGTGGTCAACTAGTCCCTTCCCGTCGCGGCCTCATGGTTTTTTACCAAGCTCAGAGCTGGCCTGACACGCGTATCGTCTACATCCTTTGCAATTCTGTCCCCCATACTCGCCACTTTGCATACTATTTCTCTCTCTCGACTTCTCCTTTCTCATTCTCTAATCTTTATTAAACTCAACATCCCTTCTGGTTTCAGCATAGACGTTCACCGTCGGCCAGTCGTATTGTACGCGAAGCTCTCAGATATTTCTATGTATTAGGCTTTAATGAGGTTTGGAGAGACGGACTTTTCCGTGTATGTCCTCTCTCGGGAAGGTTGTAGACCGGTATATGTTTCCCTGGCAGGGTGTTGAGTTATTCTGCTTAGTTATTTAAAGCTAGACTAGGGGTAAGGTTACTGTGTCGTTGTCTCCGATGTGTGCAGTGTTAGCTAAGCCCTGCACGACATCGACAGGTACTGTGGGAGCCTAGGTTGTCTTCGGGTGGGTTTATTTTGCGAGCACAGCACTGTGGTGTGAGAGGGCCATAGCCTATCCCTCACAACATAGTGCTGCCTCTTTGTGTTGACTTCTGTGGGATCGCCAGGATAGAACTAGGTACTAGAGACCTAGATTTATCAAGAGAGCATCCCCGTCATATAACGTAATCTTCATTATACCACCTTCGGACAACGTTAGGCTACGAGCCGCATGCTCGCCCATTGTTGCCCTGCCTTGATACCCCAGCTAGACTTTATTAACCGAGCAGACACTGGTTAGAGATAAGCCCCCATTATTATATGTATGCCACATTATTATTCACTGCACTTTTGAGCCGAGGTTGTTGTTGAGTTGCACAACCCTAGTAGGCTGTTGCGTTGTGTCATGAAGCATTTCTTTAGTTGTCGAGCATTACTACCTTTGCTCAGTCTTTATTATTCGCCTGCCTATTATTACTATATGTCCTAGTATTTATTGTGACCCGTATTCTGCATTATAATTGTTCAAGATTCTTTACGAACATCTTCCCAGCATCAGACTTATTTCAGAAGTTTCCAGTTGATGTTGCAGGACTAGCATTGCACGCTCTTTAATACAGGAGTGCCAGTTATTTGAGTATCTACCGTAACGTTAAATAATCACGTTAACTATCTTTTCTTTGTGTAACCTAATCGAGTAATCTTTTACTGTTTGAGAATAGGCTGTTTCATCGAGCGTCAGCCTAGTGTGTGTGCACCAGTTACCGAGTCATAGGATACCTCGTTGTCCAGGCACGACTCAGGGCAGTAATGGTGTTTTGTTTTCCAGTGTTTAAGGCAGGGGTTGGATCTAGTGTTACCGTTGTTGCATTTTGCCATTATCTAGTCCAATGTTGAAGAGCCCTGTGTCTTTGAGAACCTGGATCGTAACACCTTACATGAATGGTCAGTAAATTGGCAGATGAAGTTTAACATTGACAAATGCAAGGTATTAAAGATAGGGAAGATGCAAACAAATGTTAAATATAAACTAGCTAATTTAGAATTAGAAAATTCAGACTGCGAGAAAGATCTAGGTGTGTTTGTTAGCAATGATTTGAAACCTAGAAAACGGTGTATAAGCGTTCGTAATAAGGCAAACAGGATTCTCGTGTTCATCTCTAGGAGTGTGAGTAACAGAACTGCTGATGTTATCTTAAAACTTTACTTGTCATTAGTGAGACCCCATATGGATTATGCTGTCCAATTTTGGTGTCTTTATTACAGAACGGACATAGATTCATTGGAGAGAGTACAGCGTAGAATGAAAAAAATGATCTATAATATTAGAAATCATCCGTATGAAGAAAGGTTGAAGAAATTAGGTTTACATTCGTTAGAGAGACGCAGAGTTAGACTATTATGATAGAGGTGTTCAAGTGGGTTAGTGGGATTAACAAAGGGGACATGACAAATGTACTAAAGCTCAGTGATAGCGAAAGAACTCGTACCAATGGTTTCAAATTAGATAAATTTCGTTTCAGAAAAGATATAGGCAAATATTGGTTTGGTAACATAGTTGTAGATGGGTGGAATGGACTACCAAGTGCTATAGTGGGATCTAAAACGGTAGGGAGCTTTAAGATAAAATTGGATAATCATATGGACGAGAAAGGTTGGGTGTGAAGGGGGATCAGCCGGGTTGGGCCAATCAGCGCTCTGCAGACCCCCTTAATCCTGCGTTAATCTCTAACCGTTTTGGTAAGATGATCCTCAGGGTCTTAGAGTGTTGAGCCTATAATTGGGCTTTGTAATTGAATTGGGGTTGTGTGGGACAGGGATCTGCCTTGCTTGGGCCAAACGGCTTTCTGCAGACTCCCATTTTCTTATGTCTTATGTTCTTATGCTATTATAATGAAGCAAATTGCTCAATTCCGCATCAGTTAATTGGGAAAAAGGGAGTATCGGTATATTATTCATTTAAAAGATAAAGATATCGTATATAATACACTCTCTTAACCTTCATTAACAAACACTTAGCCAAAGTACAGCCCAAGACAAAAATCCCTGTGCGGATATTTACTCTAAACAGAAACTCAAACATACGAAATGAAAATACCAGGTAAGTATTAATGATACGATTAATTTCACTCAGTAATGCTTTAATAATCCCTAGGTCGCGATTTATGTCTCTGAGTGTACCTGAATACACACAATGATAGGCGGGAAAAAACTAAACATTTTAGAACGATATACACTAAGACGAAGAACATTAGAACAGTGAATATTGGTGGGGTTCGAGCAGTACCCCAAAAGAGCATATTAAATATCATGTAATTACACTGCAAACAATTATCTATGAATTTCCGCTCACGACCATTATGGATGCACAAAGGCGCTCATATTTACACAACGCGCACAACATAAAGTACCGATATTTATTTTCACCTTTCATGAAAGTTATAATTTTAATTTATGTTTCCATATATATCAATTTTACAACAACGCAATTTAAGTATGATATTGGGGTATGCAGGTTTTAGTGTGTTCCCTAGACCTCCATCAAGTTTAAAATGACACCCCCTAAACCCCCTTTCAAGATGAATTTGTACATTTTTTGGTAGAAAAAACATCCCGACCGAATGCCGGTTCCTCTTATATTCATAAACATTGCTAAACTAATGCCACAATCTCTACAATATCACTCTAACAT
Organism: Paralithodes platypus; assembly: GCA_032716605.1. Classification (NCBI taxonomy): domain Eukaryota; kingdom Metazoa; phylum Arthropoda; class Malacostraca; order Decapoda; family Lithodidae; genus Paralithodes; species Paralithodes platypus. The sequence continues at coordinate 36,342,345 of CM064548.1, read as the reverse complement.
GGCTCAAATCTTCAATATATCGCTAGAATACATGTCGTTATATGTAAAAATGTCCCTAAAGTCGAAGAAAACACCTCTAGATCTAGAGGACAAGTAGGTAAATTGGTAACACTGCTCTCTCATGACTCCCAAAAACAGAACGCTACTTTTTTACTGTCCCAAATACACGCCATGTAAACCAGTTGGGCTTACATGACTAATGCCAACAGAAAGGTTACTTCACGAGTAGGCAGCGTTACCAATTTCTGACAAGTTAGCTTCAACACACTTTAATTAAGGGTAGATTTCCACTTGAGGGATTTTCTTCTGGACCCCTTTCTCCCTCATGTTTAGCCCCATTGCTTTTGAGATTTCAAAATGTTCGCCCCATTAGTTTGGCGATTTTAAGAACTGTCGCCCCATTTCTGTCAATTTTAAGACCTTTTGTGCCATTTAGGTGTCGATATTTTCCTGGCGAGCGATAGCGAGCCTGTAATTTAAGAGGAACCGGCATTCGGCCGGGATGTTTTTCTACCAAAAAATTTACAAATTCGTCTTGAAAGGGGGTTTAGGGGGTGTCATTTTAAACTTGATGGATGTCTAGGGAACAAACTAAAAACCTCCCCTTAAGCTGCATACCCCAATATCATACTTATATTACGTTGTTGTAAATAGATGTATATGGAAACATAAATTGAAATTATAACTTTTAGTAACACTTTGAAGATTATGACGCATTTTGACAGTGTATTCTGGCTAACATTATACGATGTCATACAGCTTAGGAAGCAGCTGTGGGAATGATAAGGGTTTAGACGATCTCGATAACCCCTCTGACCTCTATATACCCTTCCTGAAATCTAAAATAGATCGTCTAATAATAGCCAGAAAACAGAAAATAATTTCACAGGATTAACAAAAATAGCTGAGCAATGTCAACCTTTCCCAACCCTATCAAATACTAACGTTTGTCAGTTTGGTTGATATTCCCAAATCTGCATGTACAGTAACGACCGTTGACACATACCCATCGTTAAGGGGGTAGTAGTTATTTGTTGGTCTATTTTGTATACATTTGTTTATTATATAGTGTCCTAGCTAGCCCTCCATCAAGCTTAAAATAACACCCTCTATACCCCTTAACCCTTAACTGTCGGCGTGCAACGTAAGTCGAGTATAATAAATCTGGACTATCTGGCGGCGCTCGACATAGGTCGTGTGGCAATTTCAGCACGTAATGTTGCTGAGAGAGAGAGACAAGTGGTGGCAGGAGAGTAGCGAGCGTATGACTGCTCCAGACCACCGCGGCGAACCTACTGACACGAATCCCACCTCCTCCCTCCCTCTCTCACTCGCTATATACGGAATTGTATGGGGAAAGTGCCTAATTACATGCTTTTTGCACTCGCGTTGTGCGGTTGTTGCAAGAAAACTAGCCATCATAAAAGGATCGTTATGGTGTCATTCGAAAGCTCTGTTTATGCCCTTTCAGGGATAGATACTTGTTTTACGCTCTGGGTCTTATTTAGGCATGAAAATGATCACGTAAACAGCCCTATTTTGGCTAAAAACACCCCGCTGGGCGGTACATATAAATAAACCGCCTAGCCCGCTAATAAGGTGTTAAGATACATTTGTTCATTGTTCGGGAGAAAACTTTCCCGGCCGAAGGCCGGCTCTTTTTATCCTACAGGCTCGCTATCGCTTGCCAAGAAAAGGTAGACATCTAAAGTGCACGAAAGGCCTATATATTGACAACAAAATGGGGTGAAAGGTCTTAATATCCCAAATCTGCATTTTTCGGTAATAACAGTTGACACATAGCCATTGTTTACCCCTTCAGCACCAAGACGACTTCTTACCTTTGATTATGGTTACAATTAGATGATTTTAAGCAGTTTAAGAAGGAGATTTGTTACTAAGAGGGGTTATTGAAATCGTATTTACCCATTTGAGTTGCATAGGTAGGTTATAAATGAAAGATAATCGTCTAATGGTAACCAGATTATAATAATTATGTAATGGTGGTGAAGGGGTAAAGCGTCATGCTCTGGAATGTGAATAATTGTACAGTTGTGGACAAAAGGTTCTGGACATTTTTTGATGAACAATTATGATGCACTTAAAATTATATGTCTCGTTTTGGTATTGACTCTTCTCTATCACCTATCTGGCGACATGATAGCTCTTTATTTTTTTCTAATTTGTAGGTTTACTTATTATTTTTTGTTTTTAAAGTGAGTGAAGGAGACAAATGGCATAGCCGCCTGTAACAAATGTTTCCCCCAAAGTTGAAAGAGTGACCTAGATGAAATAGCCAAATTGATTGCATCCGTATTTGAAAGTAAGCAGTGATCCTGAGCTGGTGTTATCTTACCCATGTGCTCAACAGCCTAAACTTACCTCTTTGGTCTTCAGGTCTTCTGAATTAGAAATGTTGCTGAATGACCTAGACTCTCTTTGTGGTAAGGGTCCTAATGGGTTCTTCCCTCTAGTTTTAATACGGATCAACAAAGTCTTGGCTCAAAAACTTGCTCTTATTTTTCGAATTTTAGTTCGTTTGGGTAATTTTAGGGTATACTGGCCCAAGGTCGACCTTGTGCCGGTGTACCACAGTTATTGCCCTAATCCTAAAGGGAATATCTCCTTATATTTTTGCTGAGAAATATAGACCAATCTCCATTACTTCTGTTGTATCTAAAGTCTTTTATGCGCTGACAAGATTTTAAGATAAATTCAAAATGCTGCCAGATAACCAGTTTGGTTTTAGAAAATGCCGGTGATACCGGTGATGGTCTTTTGGTCTGACATGACTAATCATAAGGTAATTCTACTGTAACTAGAATCGTTGGGTATTGATGGATTACTTTTGATAATCTGCAGAGAGAGAGAGAGAGAGCAAGAGATAGATAGAGAGTCAATGAATGAGCTGAGGGGGGGGGGGTACTGCCGATGTAGATGTGTATATATTATGATAAAGCACGATACCACAGCAACAGGTGAGGAGAGGAGGGGTGAGGTTAACGAGGGAAGGGAGATAAGGGGATGGAGGGAGGGGGGGGGGGGGAAGGGGAAGGGATGGAGGAGGAAAGTTAGAGGGGAAGGGATGGAAGGAAAGAGTGTTGGAGGAAAGGGGATGGTGGGAGGAGTGTTGGAGGGAAGGGGATGGTGGGAGGAGTACAAAGGAAATCAAGCAACAACAGGTCTGGTGACCCTTCTAGGCTGCTTGTCCTCCAAAACACTGAGGATCAATTGTCCAAACAGTGGTTTAGAGTGGGTAAGGGAACATTGGAAAGGGAACTACTGCCCAGGAACTAATGTCCGTGGCAGGAGTAGGAAGTTAGTAGGAGACAGATGCGTTAGTAACTGAGGAGGGGGGGGGGGGATAAAATAAAGTTATTAATTTACAAACGCAGTCAGTCGCGGGTTTGATGCAAGATATTTGTCTAGGCGAAGTTTAAATGAATCAACGGTGCTGCAGTCTATAACGTCTCGGGGAAGCCCATTCCACAAGTTGACAACTCGATTATAGAAGAAATTCTTAGATTCGTGCGAGTTAAAAGATTTTCCAATAATTTGGCACCCGTTTCCCCGCGTGTAATTAGATTGGTCGATAGTGAAGTACTTACTACAGTTCATATTGTCGATGCCTTTGATGATTTTGAACACTTGAATTAAGTCGCCTCTTAATCTGCGCTGGGTTAAAGGAAATAGATTTAATTCTCTAAGACGCTCCTCGTATGGTTTGTTCTTTAGGCTAGGTATCATTTTGGTAACTCTACGTTGAACTCGTTCTAGCTTGTCTATATCTTTTTGGTAATAAGGGCACCAGGATTGAACGCAGTATTCCAGAAGAGGGCGGACTAAGGAATTGTAAAGGGTTAGAATTACTTCTTTGGATTTATGCTCAAATGACCTGCCTATAAAGCCAATTATTTTGTTTGCTTTCTTAACAACTTCTGAACATTGTTGACTCGGTTTTAGGTTACTCGATATTGTTACTCCCAGATCGGTTTCTCTGTTTACATTCTTAAGCTGAGTGCCATTCATCGAATAGTTTGCTTTCTCATGTTGGTATCCGATATGTAGTACTTTACATTTATCCGCATTGAAACTCATTTGCCAAATTTGGGCCCAACGTGACAACTTATCTAGATTGTGTTGCATATCGTCAAGTTGTTCTTTTGAGAGTACGCTATTTTCAATTGTTGTATCGTCAGCAAATTTTGAGATTGTACAGGTGAGACCCTCATCTATGTCGTTGATGTAAATTAGAAGGAGAATTGGTCCTAGTACCGATCCCTGGGGTACCCCACTACTTATATTGGTCCATTTAGATGCCTTACCGTTTATGACTACTCTTTGCTTTGCCGCAGAGCCAATTTTCTATCCATTTCAATACACTGTCTTGTATTCCATGCGCTTTTAGTTTTAGCAGTAAACGTTTGTGGGGAACTTTGTCAAAGGCCTTTTGAAAATCAAGGTATATAATATCTACAGCTTTACTCTCATCATAGAGATTGAGGATATCATGGAAGAAGTCTAAGAGATTTGTTAAGCAGGAACGTTTGCTACGAAAGCCGTGTTGAGTATCTTTAAGTATGTTATTTTCCTCTAAGTGATTTACGAGTCTGTCTCTTATGAGCGTTTCTAGCATTTTACATACAACTGAGGTAAAGCTAATTGGACGATAGTTATTGGGTAGGGATTTGCTGCCTTTTTTGAAAATTGGTGTTACGTTAGCTAGCTTCCACTGATCAGGCATAGTTCCAGACTGCAAGGATTTATTGAATAGCAATGTCAGTGGTTTGGAGAGTTCATCCTTAGCTTCCTTTAGAACTCTAGGTGAGATTATATCAGGTCCGGGCGTTTTATTTACCTAGAGTTTATCTAAACAATTCAATACTTCTCTCTCTGTAACGGTGATATTGCTTAGAACATCCGAATTATCTATCTGAATCGGCGATGCTGTAGGGATATCAATGAGGTCTTCTGTTGTAAAAACTGATGCAAAGAAGGTATTGAGGGCATTACTCATTTGTACTTCGTCTTTGGTATATTCTCCATTTTCATCGACTAACGGACCGTTAGTCGATGAAAATGAAGAGTTGAAGTAACTACTCTCTTCTTTCTGATATAACTATAGAATTATTTGGGGTTTGTTTTACTTTGATTCGCAACATGTAACTCCCGGGTCTTTTTAATTAGCTTAATTAACCTTTTGTCTTTGCGTCGTAGTTCTACAAATTTCACCCGTTCTTCGTCATTTTGTGAGGATTTTAATCTATCATTAGCAAACTTTTTAGCAAGCACACAGTTTGAAATATCTTTATCCCACCATCCCCTTCCCTCCAACACTCCTCCCACCATCCCCTTCCCTCCAACACTCCTCCCACCATCCCCTTCCCTCCAACACTGCTCCTACCATCCCTTTCCCTCCAACACTCCTCTCACCATCCCCTTCCCTCCAACACTCCTCCCACCATCCCCTTCCCTCCAACACTCCTCCCACCATCGCCGTATTTTCGATGGTATGCAGTCTTGCGCTGCTTTTAGGTAAGTGTTTGCGAATGATTCCCAAGATGTATTTATGTCCTTATAGTTAATTAAAAAGCTCCAGTCAGTTTCTTTAAACATTGCTCTAAGTTAACGAAAGTTTGCTTGCTTGAAATTAGGGTCTTTCTCGATGCTGCTATTTGGTTCGTTACTAGTAAACTTTAAACTGAAAGTTATCGTACGATGGTCGCTGTTACTGAATTCATCACCGACATTCAAATTCTCTATCAATTCTTCTTTTGTTGAAAGTACAAGGTCAAGGACATTATTTCCACGGGTTGGAGATCTAACAAATTGATATAGCGAACTCTCTTGCAAATTTGTATACAGGTCTTGTCCAGAGTGTGAAGTAATACTATCTCCCCACTTGGTCACAGGTAAATTGAAGTCGCCCAAAATACGGT
>CM064548.1:36267298-36336306 GCA_032716605.1 Paralithodes platypus | reverse complement strand
CATCACACAGTTTAAATATTAATCTCAGTAAACCACATAGACCTCAGGACCAAAGCCACATAGACCACAGACCAAAGCCACATAGACCACAGACCAAAGCCACACCAGACTCAAAAGCAACATAGGACCGCAGACCAAAGTGTCACATTAGACCACGAGACCCAAAACGCACACACCGACCAAAGCCACATTAAGACTCACAAACCAACAGTCCACATAGACCACAATACCCAACGCCACACATACCAAAATCCACATGAAGCCACACAGACCAAAGCCACACAGACCCAAAGCCGCATAGACCACCGCAACCAAAGCCACATAGAACCACAGGACCAAAAGCCACCACAGACCAAAGCCACATAGACCACAGGACCAAAAGACATCATAGACCACAGACCAAAGCCACACAGATGAACCAAAGCCACAACTAGACTGCAGACCAAATGCCACATAGACCACAGTACAAAGCCACCCACAGAACCAAAGCCACATAGACCGCAGACCAATGCCACATAGACCACAGGACCAAGAGTCCACATAGACGCGCAGACCAAAGCCACTTAGAATACCACAAGACCAAAGCCACATAGACCCCAGACCAAATCCACAGCCACAAGCCAATGACCACAGAACAAAGCCACATAAACCTCAGACCAAAGCCACATAGACCACAGAAACAAAGCCACTACCGTACATCCCATAACAAATGCCACAGAAATAAAGAACCCCTGAAAGCCTCACAAAGTCTGCGCAATCACAACAACCTCCTGTGGCGGCTCCATAACAAATACCAAGGAGGGAAGGAAAAAACAGCAATAATATATATATATATATATATATATATATATATATATATATATATATATATATATATATATATATATATATATATATTATATATATATATATATATATATATATATATATATATTATAGATATATAGATAGATATATATATATATATATATATATATATATATATATATATATATATATTTTCTTTAATACATACGAGGTTGAAAGAAATGGCAATTTCTGCGTTGGAAATTTTATTATTCAAAGTTTCCAGGTCTCTGATGAGTTTTCGCTGGGTGGCAGGAAGTCCACGAAGGAGATGAGCAAAATTCATGGTGGTACAGGGTTACATAAATGTAAATGATGAAGGCTGGAGCCATCAAAGACCACTATCTCACCCCTTACCACCCTCACCTCACACGCAACGAGTTAGAGAAACACACCACCATACTCGATAAAGAAAGTGACCCAAGGAGATTACCTATACTCGAAGCTTTATATATCCAAGCCTTACATCCCAACATCAACAACCAAACTCTGGACCTTCAGATCCTTCCTTCTGCCAAAAGGCACTTTCCTACAGGACCTAACGCCCCCCCTCGCCCCCCGGTTCCCTTGACGCAGCCCCCCGTGCTACCTCCTTCAGCTTCGTCTTCCGCAGGCGCCACACAACTTAGGCCACGCCCCTCGACACGCAGCCAATCAGCTTCGACCCCACCAACCAACCACCATCCCGCATCCAGTGCGCATGCGTGAAGCGGTTCCCCCCTTTCTCTTTTCCAGAATCCCCCTCCACCAATAGTAGATTTTTGCCCCTTGTTTTTCGCCTCCTCTGATCCTCCACCCTCTATATATACCCTTCCTGTTTACCTTTTATATCATTCCATCCTTACTTGATAATGCTGGTTGTCCAGTGAAACGCGTCGTATATCCTGTATCATCATGTACATTTATGTAACCCTGTACCACCATGAATTTTGCTCATCTCCTTCATCTACTTCCTGCCACCCAGCGAAAACTCATCAGAGACCTGGAAACTTTGAATAATAAAATTTCCAACGCAGAAATTGCCATTTCTTTCAACATCGTATGTATTAAAGAAAATTTATTACCTGGCTTTACTAACATATATATATATATATATATATATATATATATATTTTTTTTTTTTTTTTTTTTTTTTTTTTCTATATTCCAACTTACTTCCTCTCGGGCATAGGCTGAGAGCCTTAACATTCACCGCTTTACAATGAACAGTGAAGCCCGTGAGGTCTTGTTCCAGTCTAGGGAGTGAGACATGTGAAGCACGTAGAGTACAACGAGCACCTGCCATCTTGCCTTCACATGAGGCAAGGTGCTCACTCATGGCCCGAAACGACCCCATCTCTGAAGCCACCTCGTTCCCGTGCTTCACTGTCTCACCCCCTACACTCGGACTCTCACACTTACACACACACAACGCCACCTGTTGAGCAGATAACTCACCAGGCATTGCACCCTATAGCATATTTTGAATATGGGAATATTCATACAGTGCTATTTAATCAGGGAACAATGAGGGTATTTTATTGACGTTTCGGTGGGCTTGTGGTAATGCACTGATACCAGGTACAGCACAAATTCCATCCCAATAATATCTTCCCATTGATACATCGGGATTTGAACCCGGGACCTTTGGATTACCAGGCCAGTGGCAAGACCACTCCACCACACCTCCCCTATATATATATATATATATATATATATATATATATATATATAGTATGAATTTATAAGCCCTGCATATATATTGCTATACATATATCTCACTGCTTATATGCCTTTATCCCTGTAACTTCTAAACTCTTAACATTCATATTAAACAATCTTGATTCATTAAACTCCCTATAACTTTATCTATCTCATTAACATATAATACATTTGTTGATACTTCCACTTAAATCAACACCCATTTCCTCTGTAAATGTAAACTGTATAATGTATTTATCCGGTCATACGTCATACCAGAATGCTGAGTAAATGCTGTGTTGCATCGACATCCTTGAACCCAGGCGATGCCTTCTTACTCAGGCATCGCCAAGTCAGACTTGAACAGACCTCAGCCTGAGGTGACAGAGCTCTTTACTCCCTCTAGACTCTAGACTCAAACTCACCCTCTATAGCCAAGCTCCTATATCCCCTAGATATATTAGACCACACAAGTCATATATCACCTTGCTCCTCAGGCTTTTATTACAAGCCTTATCATATATCTGTACTTATAATTATACCTGTACGTTTATACTTATTATCACTTATCCAATAATTAATATGTTGTGTTATTACCTATAATCCCCTATATACTTAACATATAATATATATATATATATATATATATATATATATATATATATAAAAGGTTAGTTTTTATATATAATTATGAAAACATTTGTTATTAACTTCGCCCCCCCCCCCCTCCTTTTATTGCTCACATAATATTTCTTCGTCTCTCATTTTATTCTTTCACTTTACTAGTTCTAATATGTATTAGGTTATTATTTGTATAACTATTAATTTTAAGTTTTATTCTAGATTTGTTTAATTTAATTATTAATAAGAATATTTACATTAGAAAATTACTCTGCCATTCATATAGGCTTTTATTTCATTTCAGTTCAGGTCTGAAGATGGTTTATGCTTAAACCTAAACGTTACCAAAATAAAGATGTTTGTACCAGCGCAGGTGTTGATTTTTATCATCCGACTCCGATTCCCGCAACAAGAGAGTATTGCTTCTATATATATATATATATATATATATATATATATATATATATACAGTATATGCAGAAGAGGAAACCGTAGAAAGTGTATCAATCTCAAACCACCCAAATCAAACCCCCACTAAAACAACCATATCGGCCCCTTAAAATACAATTGCATCTTTTTAAAGCCGTACTAAAGATGAACCCATACCAACCCCGAAAAATCCACCGCCCCCCGACAATATATATAATAATACATACATGAAAATAATAAAAACAAATATTAACGATAATATCAAATAAAGAAATGAATATAATATAAATAAATATATATACGAAAAATATAGACAATAAATATGAAGCCACCCCAAGCCTGATAAGAAGAACTCGACGGTGACCTGACACTGCCGAGGAGGCAGGATACTAAAGGATATAAATATATATATGATATATATATATATATATATATATATATATATATATATATATATATATATATATATATATATACCGGTATATTATATATGTATGATATATATTATATATATATATATTATATATACATATAATGAAGAGTAGCACCGGACCATGATAGAAGACCACGTTCATCTTGTCTTTATATATTGAAACGTTTCGGAGACACTTACTCCATTATCAGACAATATAAAAATAACAGATTCACACACTAAACACTATTTTGATTGTGAATTACAATAATTTCATAAAGAAAAATTACATATTATGAATATAATATTATGAAGAAAACCTATCATTAAACCCAAATACGGACTATAAAATGATGACATAGAATCACAAACATAAATAACTGGCAATTATAATAATATAATATAATATAATATAATAATATAAATGGTGTGGTGTGCTGAGCCTTTATCAAAGTGAGGGTTGGTGTCCTCTACTTCCCATAGCCCCTTCTATCTTTTTCTCCCTCTGCATCTCTATTTTTCCAAATGGCGTAGGGATGCGGCGGCCCCAGAGCCCGCCACTTTCTGGTGCAGATAGCCTCCTCTGTGGTGGAGGGGTGAGAAACTTCCACCACCGCTTTCTCCTGCGAGACGTAGAAGTCGGCTAAAGGGGATCGGGGGCGGGGGGCTTGGTATCCTTCTCCCCTTAAATATATCTACCAAAAAAACGAGAAAGAGATAGGGGCGAGGGAACGCGTTTGTGGTCCCGGACCATAAGAATAGGAGCTTTAAATGTGCGTGGATGTAGTACGAATGAGAAGCGAGAGGACGTTGGAAGGTTATTTGAAAGAAGGAAGTATGATGTGCTTGCGCTGAATGAAACAAAGATGAAAGGAGAGGGAGACGTGGATTTTGGAAACGTGATAGGTAGAAAGGTAGGGAATATTGGGGAAAGAGGGAGTGGCTGTTATTGTGAAGGAGGAGTTGAAAGAGTTTATCAAAGAGTGGAAAGAGGTGTCATCAAGGCTAATGTGGGTACGAATGTTGTTTAAGGGAGAAAGGTGGGTTTTTGTAAGTCAAAGGTTGTGTGCAAATTTTGAAGAAGGAAAAAAGATGTTCTGGACGGAAGTACATAGAGTAAGGAAAGGAGGACAAAAGAGGGAAGAGTCAGTGAAAGATGCAAATGGAGAATTACTAGTGGAAAGAGTTGAAGGAAAAGATATGCTGAATATTTTTAATCTTTGCTAAATGCAAGAGATGGAAGAGAAGCAGTGATTGAAGCAGTGGTTGATGGAGATAGGTTACCCAAGCCACTCAGGTGACAAGGAATGAATGAAAGCATTAAGGAAAATGAGGTGAAAGAAGCAGTGAAACAAATGAGCGGGACAAGCAGAAGGTTTTGATGGTATTGCTGTGGAGTGTATAAAGAAGGGTGGAGATGTGATAATAGATTGATTGGTGAGACTATTCACTGTGTGCTTTGTTGTGTCAATGGTACCATTGGACTGGATTAGTGCATGTATTGTACCGTTGTACAAGGGGAAGGGAGATCGGCAGGAGTGTTCAAGTTATAGAGGTATTAGTTTATTATCAATGGTTGGAAAGCTGTATGGCAGGGTGTTGATAGGGAGGATAATAAAGTGTACGGAAGTTGCAATAGGAGAAGGACAGAGCGGGTTTAGGAGGGGTAGAGGGTGCGTGGATCAGATGTTTGCAGTAAGACAGTTATGCGAGAAGTATTTAGAGAAGCATAAGGAGATATTTTGGGCTTTTATGGATTTTGAAAGAAGCGTATGATTGTGTGGATCAAGATGCAATGTAGAAGGTGTTAAGTTAGTGGCTGTTTCTGAGGAGAAACTGCAGCGAGTAGTCAAAGAGTTTGGTGTGGTTTGTTGGAGGAGGAAACTGAAGGTGTACGTCAATAAAAGTAAAGTATTGGTGCGTTATAGGGGTGATCGTAGGGTGAATCTAGATGTGAGGCTGGATGGGGAAATAATGGAACAAGTAGAGTGTTTTAAATATCGAGGAGGAACGATGAGCAGGAGTGGAGGTATGGAAATGGAGGTAAAACAGAATATGTGTGAAGGAAGGAAGGTTTTCGGAGCAATGGGAAGTATGTGGAAGATGAGAAATCACGGAATGAAAGTCAAAAGTGCAATGTATCAAGGAATTGTTGTGCCAACAGTGATATATGGGGCTGAGACATGGGCTCTGAAGGAAAAGGAGAGAAGAAAGCTGGATGTGATGGAGATGAGCTGCTTGAGGAGTATTTGTGTGGAGTTACTCGTAGAGACAGATTGAGGAATGAAGAGATACGTATGAGAGTGGGACAGCAGGAACATTTGTCAGCCAGAGTTGCCAGAAGGGTGCTGAGCTGGTATGGTCATGTTGAACACATGGAAGATGAAAGGCTTACAAAGAGAATCTGTGAGTCAGATACAAAGGGTAGGAAGACCCCCATTGAGATGGAGACTGTGTAAGACAAGCTTTGGATGATAGAGGAATGATTATAGATCAGGCAAGGGAAGTGGTAATGAACAGGAATGAATGGAGAATGCTTGTGAATAGATATGTAATCATGTGTTCATTTGGGGGAAGGGGTCGGGCGCAAGTTGAACTTGATAATAGTCCATCAGGCGCCAGGCCCGGGGAGATGGTTTATATGAAGGGTGCGCCTGGAAGTGTGGTGGGCGGGCTTGTGGTGGTAGGGCTTCGCTGCATGTCTGCCTGCTGAGATCGGAACCTCTTTGGGTGGTCAGGGGGAGTGCTGGAAGAACCTTGGTGACCCTGATCTCTGGGTCTTCTCCTGGATGACCTAGATGTGTGTGAATTTGTGTTTTGTTTTTGTGTTCATTGTTTTCTGTTGTTTTGTCCCTATTCTGGCTCTGTCTTGAGTCGGCGGAGGACTTATGTAGTTCTTTAGGAATTTTATCTTTGAACTTGAATAAAGTACAATCAATAATTTTGTTGAAGCATTTCCTGCAAGGTAAACATACTAAATGAATTTTTGATCTCACGGTAGCCAAGAGCGAATGTTGGCTTTAACATGTATGATAATTTGCTTAACTAATGTTGGACTGTGCTAAGCTGCAACAATAGCTAAATGTTCCAATAATCTTAGTCCTGATAATATGTACATATTTAACAATGATCTAATTATGATAAAGTTAAACTAACACCAAGAACCAATGTATTATTTGTTTTGGCTTTCGAAAAAAGTTGGTGAAAAATAGCTTGCATAAAGAAGTATCACCGATACTCTGCCTGGACATCCGGTTATCAGTTATTTAGGGCATAAAATCAGTTAACTTGTGTCCTTGCAACCTTGACCTTTTGGAACCAGTCATTGTAACAGAACCTTAGAATAAGAATATAGACACGTCATAGGTATACTGTACTAGAAACATTATTCCTTAGATTGTCCAATAGCTATTCTAGCTATTCTAAAATGGCTTAATGGGTAAAGACGTCCTTCTCTTAGTAACATAGCTCCTTAAATTGCATAAAATAATTTAAGTTTAGCCAGAATCAAAGGTAAAAGGACTTCATATTGATGAAGGGGTTAACAGATCCGATGATGCATTTCTTTGTTGTTTTCTTGCTATTATTTGAAAATTATATTCATATTAGGAAGGGTATATGGCCGTCAGTCAGTTAACTGAGATAGTCTTTACCCCTATTATTCCCGTAGATCGTTCCTAAACTGCATAACATCGTCTAATGATAGCCAGAATATACTGTAAAAAACGCGTCATGATTTCCAAAGGTTAAAAACGCGAATTGATTTGTTCATATGGATCTCCTATTTCCTCAAAAAATTTCTTGTTGTGCTCTTATCCCCAATATCTAAGGGTAAAAATAGAATTCAACCAAATTAATTATCCTTTAAAAGATCCGATAACGAATTTATATTCTGTTTGCTGGCTATGCTTAGACGATTATATTCAGATTAGGAAGGCTATGTGGAAGCGAGAAGGTCGAATGATAGCCAGACTGTCAAAATGCGTCATAATCTTCCAAGGGTTAAAGGTTATAATTACTTTAGAATATGTTTGTTGCATTACGCTGCACCAATGAGTAGAATAAATAGGCAATCAGGATCTAAATTGAAAAAAAAAAAAAAAAAAAAATTTGCTAATCCAGGCTTATAATCTGAATTAAAAGGGGGGGGGGTATTCTATTGATATTTTCATTGGTTAAATGTATATATATATATAAATATATACATTATATATATATATATATATATATATATATATATATATATATATATATACATATATATTATATATATATATATATATATATATATAGATATATATATATATATATATATATATATATATATATATATATATATATATATATATATATATTATATATATTATATATATATATATAATTATATATATATACATATATACCGTATAATTATATATATATATGTATCAAGAGAATGATTAAAATGTTGGGGGGGGGGGGGGAGAATATAGAAAGGGTGAGACAAGTAATAATTTTGATCACCCAATGCCTCGAATACTAGAGTTGGGACAGAGGAAGTAGTAGGGGGTGAAGAAGTGAATTGTAGTATGAGATGAAGGCGTCGGGGCTTGACCCAACCTGCGTGAGTTGTGTTTTTGGGCGAGGATGGAGAGACAGGCAGGACAGACAGACACATATGGGCGGGAGAACATAGCAATGGTGAGACAAGTAATCAAATTTACCCCAGAATACGCCCATGCCAAGGCCATTTTTACACTCCAGGTACCCACCTTTATGTCTGGGTGGGACAAGGCTAACACGAGAGCAAGTCAGCCCAATGACTTATGAGCAATCCTGGTGGCTAGCCAAGTTCTCATGCTCGTGTATTTTGATTGGTTGCAGGAAGCCACCAATCAGGTCCCTGGATTCATTTGTGCCACGTGTCCAGGTGCTCATTTTCGTCTGAGTGAGACGGAACTACACTGGGATTGGAATTTGTTCAACACTCCTGGGGTACTTGGACCCTGGTGGCAAGCCAGGGAAATTTCACCCACCCCATGTATGTGTGGCAACATCTGATCCGTGTTGGCACTGGGCGTTCACCAATTCAGCTTCTACCTGCTGGTACAAGGCCCCCAACCCAACCCAGCAGCTGTGTGCTGGTACCAGGCGGTCACCCATCCAACTACTGACCAGACCCCACGTTGCTTAACCCCGCTGATCGAAACCAGCTTTGCCAACAACACAGGCCAGGGTTCCCACATTAAAATGTACAAAATTACGGATATATATACAAAAGAGTGGCTCGGGGCGGCGATGAGGGGGTGGGGCTACTGTCTTCTATTGGTTGAGGGTAGCTTGATTGCGAGTCGCTTACTGCTTCTCGTCGGTGGTTGGCTGAGGGTGGGTGAAGTCATCGGTGATTGGATGTTAGACGTCCTGCGCGAGGAGGCTTGCGTGTCAAGGTGCGTAGAGGCAGGAATAGTATGAAGAATAAGGGGGGCGGGCGAGGTCATCACTGGTTGGGTGCTGGGGGTAGTAGCTTGCGCGACGGGATGCGTAGCAGTAGGAGGTGATGAAGAGGGGCTTGGGGCGGGGGCCGTGGTGGGGTAGTGTCGTTTAGAAGACGGTAATATTTGCAAGTCAAGTGTTTGGTTGTTTATGCTTGGATTTAAGGCTTGAATATAGAGGGCTTCAAGAATAGGTAGTCTTCTGGAATATTTTCTTTGTCGATTATGGAGGTGTGTTTATTTAAATCGTCACTGGTAAGGGGTGGGGGTTCAAGAAGAGATAATGGTCTTTAATGGCTCCTGCCTGCAGGTGAAGAGTTACTCGACGGGATAGACGAGTCTGAGTCATACCAATATAGGAATGAGGCCCACAGTCCTCATATTTACAAGTGTGTTGGTATATCACATGGTCATCGTTCATCGGGCTCTTCAATTTGGTGGAGGCAGGTCTATTATGGAGAACAAGGTTGGAGGTCTTGGGAGATTTGTAGTATATGATTAACTTAATTTTGGTGTCAGGGTTGGTGGGGACGACATGTTTGTTGATTATTTCATTCATGACGGATTCGTCAGTTTCGTGGTCAGAGGACATGTAGTTACTGTAGAAGATCTTGATTTTATTTGATGTGTTTGTGTTAGAAGGATTTTGAGAGTACCATTTCTCAAGGTGGTGGTTAATGGTGCTGGCGACATCTGAATTAGAGTACCCATTATTTACCAGAACTTGGGAGAGTCTTTCAAGTTCCTGGTGGGTGTCTCCCTAGGTAGTGCAGTGTTTGAGGGCTCTCCTGACGTAGGCCGAGATGGTGGATAGGAGATAACGGCGGGGGCATTCACTATCACCATTGAGGCATTGTCCGGTGTTTGTGGGTTTGGTGTAGACAGTGGTTTTGAACCCAAGATCGTTCATGGAGACTAGTATGTCGAGGAAGGGAAGATGTCCGTTGTTGGAATTCTCATTAACCACCACCTTAAGAAATGGTACTCTCAAAATCGAGAAGCAGTAAGCGACTCGCAAGCAAGCTACCCTCAACCAATAGAAGACAGTAGCCCCACCCCCTCATCGCCCCCCGAGCCACTCTTTTGTATATATATCCGTAATTTTGTACATTTGAATAATTCTCTTGAAAATGCTAGATGCCTAGCGAAACGTCGAATCAACATGCACTTTGCTAACCTCCTCCACCTGCTGACAGAACCCCAACAGAAATTAATCAGAAATATTGAAACGCACAATAATAAAATATTGAATGCTGATACTGCTATTTCCTTTAACCTTGTATGCATTAAAGAAAATATATATATATATATATATATTTATTGTATAAAGTATTGTATTGAGTATTGTTCACATGTGTGGGGAGGTTCCTCTCACACCGCTCTCCTAGACAAAGTTGAAAGGAAGGCCTTTCGTATCATTAACTCCCGTCCACTCACCAACTCTCTGCAATCTCTCTCTCTCCGCCGCAATGTTGCATCTCTCTCGCTATTCTATCGCTACTATAATAATCAGTGTTCCTCAGAGCTATCCCAGTGCATACCACCTCCTTTACGTAGGGCACGTGGTACCCGTCTTGCAACTCAATCCCACCCCTACTCTGTGCAACTCTCCAACCCAAGAGTGAAACGTTACTCTCAAACTTTCTTCTACTCAACAGCTGAGCTCTGAAACTCTCTCCCAGAATCAGTCTTTCCCTCTTCCTATGACTTAAATTGCTTCAAACTCCGTGTGTCCAGGCATTTTGGCTCGAACGTCCCTTGATTTTGGCCCTGTCACTCTTTCAACTATGGGGGAGGCACTCGCTATAGGCAGTTATGCCTTTTGCCTCCCTCAATCACATAGAAAAAAAAAAAAAAAAAAAAAAAAAAAATATATATATATATATATATATATTTATATTATACAAAATATAAACCTAAATGGCCCAAATGGTCTTAATATTGACAAAGACATAGGGCGAAAGGTTTTAAAATCGCCAAGCTAATGGAGCGAACGTCTAAAAATCTCATAATTAATGTGGTTAAACATGTGGGATGTGGGGGTCAACACAAAACAAATACCTCCCCTGTAACTCCATCCCCCCAACTCTACAAAGCTGCAAACAAACCAATTAACTAGGGGTGCCATAGAAGGTCGGGAAACACTTACACCGCTCGCTCTCGCTCTCTCTCTCTCTCTCTCTCTCTCTCTGTCTCTCTCTGTATGTGTGTGTGGGTGTTTACTTTCCCTTAACTTTCCCTTTCTTTGCGGAAATATCCCCAAAAGACAAAACTATGGAGTTTTGTCTTCCTAAAGAATACGCTATAGTAGAATCTGTTCAAAATATAAAGACTTTTTAGAGGCTTGTAAGATTCTTATTAGACAATTGTTGAAACAAGGATATGAAATATACCTCTTGAAAAGACAATTTAACAAACTTCCAATTTCATATTTAAACTACAATAAACAGAAAAATATTATACTAAGTGACATATTTCAAGAATCACCAGCTTAGTACTGTTAGAAATGATTTGAGTAAATTTGTGAAGAACATCTCGGCTAATAATGATGACGCCATTGAATTGACCACACACTGCATCTACTGAATATGTCGACGTTTTATTACCAGAACTTTGATGCCAAGGAGATGGGCTGATCCTGTCAGAGAGAGGGCTTAGCTTCCCCTGCCTCCCAGAGCTCAACCTCACTTTATTTAATGCTAAATATTGTTCAGTACTTTTGACATCATTAACGGATCCTGTCTTCGATATCTGACAACGAAATGTGACTTCCCCAATGTAAACTAACTGATTGTTGTGTACTTGACTTCCTAAAATGTATTGACCCCCTGATTTTGGCTATTTCATTAGTACTATACTATTTTTTGTTTAAAGTCAAACACTCTACACCAGATATTATAGAGATATCTGGTTTGTCACAGTTATAACAGAAAACCGATTACGACAGGTGGCTGTGGCCTGATGAAGTCCATCCGCCTCTCTATTTTGCCTTGGGGTGGGTGTTTGACTATATTTCTAAATTTGTTATATATATATATTAATTTCAACTCTTTTCACATGTGTCATTTTCACGTGGGCATCAGTAATATTAGTTTAATGTTCCTGCCTTCCAATGCACAACAACGACCATTAACCTTAAAAACACTTATGAACAAAACGACAAGAAATCCCCCCTCATCAATTTATATATAAACATTAAACCTTGATTAATTAGACTGGCCGTGGGATCTTCATTATCCCCCCTTCAAAACTTCCCCCTCCTTATCCAAGTTTTTCACAGGCAGCATAATTTACCTCAGATTCAGTATCAAATTTAAGGGGTTATGTTTTATTTATTTTATCATATACTTTTATCTGTATTATTTTAGTTTCCTCTCTAGGCCTCCATCAAGCTTAACACAAATCCTCAAGATCCCTCTATGAGATTAATGTTTACATTTTTTGGTCCAAAGTTACAGGCTCGCTATCGCTCTTCAGGAAAAATTCGACACCTAAATGGTACGAATGTTCTTAAAATTGACAACGAAAAGAGGCGAAAGGTTTTAAAATCGTCAGAGGAATGAGGCGAGCGTCTAATAATTTCAAAACTGATGGGGCTAAACATGAGGGAGAATAGTGAGAGAGATGCAACATTGCGGCGAAGAGAGAGAGAGTTTGCAGAGAGTTGAGTGAGTGGACGGGAAATAATGATACGAAAGGCTTTCCTTTCTACTCTGTCTAGGAGTGCGGTGTGAGAGGATCCTCCCCACAAATGTAAATAATAATCAATACAAGGACGCACTGGGCCCCTGTACAGAGCAAGAAGCTGCGCAGGGGTAAAGAACCCCTTGAGGTGGCTGAGCACACCCAGCCTCTGGGAGGCTGCCTTAGCAAATGGAAATATGGTTCTTCCAAGTGAGAGCAGAAGAAAAAGAGACACCAAGAATATTGAGAGAAGATGAAGGATTGATTTTTGTATTGTTCAAGAATAAGGGATAATCCTCTGGGGGTTCTGGGACGGGTAAATAGATGGATAAATTGGGTTTTGGAAGAATTAAAGGCAACAAGGTTTTCTCTGCCCCATTTAGAAATATTAGTTAGATCAGAAGATAGGCGTTATATGGCTTCATTATGTTTGTCTCTGAGGGATTGCTGGCTGGGGCGTTCTGGAAAATTAATGGAGTAGTGTTAGGTAGAATTGTCTGCGTACAAATGGATGGAAACTGGAGGTGTAGTTGAGAAATTTATTTTCTGAAAATTAGAAAGAGAATAGGACAGAGCCCTGAGGAACACTGGAGTTGATAGGATGAGTAGCCTAAGTGAGCGATGGCCGTCCACAACCGCAGCTATGGAATGTGTGTGTACGCGTTTGTGTGTGTGCGTGTATGAACGCTAGAGTGTGCATGTGTGGGTATGTACGCCAGTGTTTGTGTGTGTGTGTGTGTGTGTGTATATGTACGTGTGTGTGCATGT
This sequence comes from Paralithodes platypus, assembly GCA_032716605.1. Classification (NCBI taxonomy): domain Eukaryota; kingdom Metazoa; phylum Arthropoda; class Malacostraca; order Decapoda; family Lithodidae; genus Paralithodes; species Paralithodes platypus. The sequence goes on along the minus strand of CM064548.1, from coordinate 36,322,395 downwards.
GTGTGTCATGGCACAATATGTTGCCGAGTCGTTCACAAACTTCGGACCAATTCTTTCTTCCCCCGTCTTTGTTTTGTTTGAATACCCCCCCCCCCCCCCCCCCCCCCCCCCCACACACACACACACACTTTTCAAACATTAATTTCCCTGCATGTTAATTGTCCCGCACTCTCTCTGTCTCCCACTGGACCACTGAACAATTCGATACCAGGGCCCGGCATTGTTGTATTTTTTCAGACGCTCTTCGTGGAAAGTTTAAGGGGAGATATATTGTTTCGGTTTTTTTCTCTAGGCCCCCTTCTCCCTCATGTCTAGCCCCATTAGCTATGCGAATTTAAGATGTTTGTCCCATTAGTTGTGCGATTGTATGACCTATTGCCTCATTTCTTTATCAATATAAAGACCTTCCGTGCCTTTGAGGTGTCGAGTTTCTTTCCTGGGGAGCGATAGCAAGCCTGTAATAAGGTAGGAACCGGCCTTCGACCAGGACACCTATCGATCGGAAAGTTACAAATTTATTACAAAAGGATCTCTAGTAGTAAAAATGGATATGTGAGACAGTTGAAAGTCTGTTGATTGGTGGAGGCTCCTCTTAACCCGCAGAATGCTTATTGACCTTGACCTTGTGTCACTCCCAGTGCCAGCCGATTTACCATTATATTGTTATTGGCTAAATCTATCATGTTGGATGAAAATGTAAGGATTGCGGTATTAACACCTTACGAGCGGCCTATGCGGTTTATTTATATGTACCGCCCAGCGGGGTGTTTTTAGCCAAAATAGGGCTGTTTACGTGATCATTTTCATGCCTAAATAAGACCCAGAACGTAAAACAAGTACCTATCCCTGAAAGGGCATAAACAGAGCTTTCGAATGACACCATAACGATCCTTTTATGATGGCTAGTTTTCTTGCAATAACCGTGCAACGCGAGTGCAAAAAGCATGTAATTAGCCACTTTCCCGATACAATTCCTTATATAGCGAGTGAGAGAGGGAGGAGGGAGCTGGGATTCATGTCAGTATGTTCGCCGCGGTGGTCTGGAGCAGTCATACGCTCGCTACTCTCCTGCCACCACTTGTCTCTCTCTCTCAGCAACATTACGTGCTGAAATTGCCACTCGACCTATGTCGAGCGCCGCCACATAGTCCAGCTTTATTTAACTCGACTTATGTGGTGAGCCGCTAATTAAGGGTTAAAGGCAGTCACCCAGTCCATTTCCATCCAAAATTACTGTACAGTATGTAGACAATGTCGTATTTAGTGAGTTGAAAGTATCGATGTAGATACCATAGACTAATTTTCTCTAGGCAGACCTCCAATTGCTCCCACCGTCTGGTTTCAACAAATGCAGGCATTTCAAGTAGTGTTATGTTGAGTATGAACTGCCTATAGTACGCAAGCATATTTATGTGATGTAGGTACGTGCATGAGAGGAACCATATACAGTATATGGTTATGCAAAAAAATAAAATATGCATTTTGTAAAAAATATTGAGTTAATTTTTGTCTTCGCAAGCACACTTTGAGAGTATTAGTAATATATCAGCATGAAGTATGAATTGCTTTTTTCGATGCACAATTGTTATGGGGATGTAAACACTCAGGAGACGAGCTACGGGTCTGCAAATTACGCCACACACACACACACACACACACACACACACACACACACATACACACACACACACAAACACACACACAGCTCCTATACAATATAATATCTCAATCTGGAAAATCATCTGCCAACCTAGTACATAATAGTGATCTCGTCAAACAGCTCTTATACAACCTCATGCTTTGGTCCTTATTATAAGATAATATAAGTTAGAGTTAAGCGAAACCCTGTTCCTCTGTACATTGTCAGCCTACGGCTGCAATCATCAATAAACCGTCTATTATTATTATTCTTCTTCTTATTATTGTTATTATACACACACACACACACACACACACACATACAAGTATTTATGTCACATTATCTTCAATTATTTCTCATTAGAATGCATTGGGCTTGTCTTTTATCCCTTACACTTACCCAAAAGTAAGAGCAATGATACTATTTTTGATCACAAACCAAAAACCGTCCCGTTTAAGAAAGGTCAGGGCCCTTCCCCACCTCAGGGGAAGTCCAAGGGTGAAGTAGAGTGTTTTAAGTGTCATAAAAAGGGGCATTTTGCACGTTCCTGCCCTAGTAACCAACCTGCAGCAGTCGTGTCTTTGGCTAGCAACATTGGGGTGTCTCTGAGGTCTTCTGCGTTTACCCGGGGTGATATGTCAGATGCGGGGGCACAGCCATGAAGGAGTGTCAGGAAGGCTCGAAACCTGTCCGCGATGCTTTTTGCGACCATAGAGGGCGTGGCTGCGTGAATTGGGCTGGTTGCAAGCATTTGTTGGATTGTTGCGTGATACAGGTGCATCCCAGACTCTGATGAAAAACTTTACAGGCCAACCAATAAACGCGGCACGGGTAGTTGTGGTGCAGGGTATTAATGCTACACGGTCATACCCGTTGGTTCGAGTGGAGCTGGATGTTGATGGTGTGACACGAGAGATAGATGTTGGAATAGTAGAGAAACTGCCAGTAGAGGGCGTCGACCTTCTTCTCGGCAACGACTTTGCGGTGCCTACTTCTGAGGTTCCACTCTTAGTCGTTGCCGAGAGGGCGGCCGACGTGAGTAGGGAGGGGCAGGAGTTGGTCGAGAGGTGTCAATTACAGCAGATGGCGTGTGTTGTCACCCGATCTCGTGCATCTAAGGTGTCACAGCCTATTCCTCAGTATCTAGACCAGCGGAGGAACGGTCGGAAGGAGAAAGCTAAAATTGGGGAGAAGTTTTGTGAGTTTTGATCCAGCGGCTCTTCTTGGCAACTCAGTATTAGCACCAATGTTTAGGTCCGGAGTGGCCCCAGAACCTGTCACACTTGGTGAGGAGGTAGGGCGTCAGAAAATTCCGAGACAGCAACGTTACACACTTAAGCAAGATAGGATCGAACAGTCCAGTATCGGGGGAGGCCATAAGTTGCTCCGGGAGCACTTAGATAGATTGGCTCCTTCGGATATCTGTCGGCCTGCAGATAGATGATCCTGAGCTTCAGAAGTTTAGTAACGGTGCGATTGAACTTGATGAGGACGGGGATGCAAAGCCGGGGGACTTCTTTCGTGTGGAGGGCATATTGTACAGGCGTTTTCTAGATCCCAGACGGAGTTGGGAGGGTGGGTCGAGAGTGGTTGACCAGTTGGTAGTGCCTACTGTGTGCCGTGACAGCCTACTGAGGTTGGCGCATGATGTTACCGTTGGCAGGGCATTTGGGTGTACGTAAGACGGTAGAAGCATTGGTGAAATTGTTTTGGTGGCCAGGTATGAAGGCACATGTGGCATCATGGGTGGCAATGTGCAGTACCTGCCAGACAGTAGGTAAACCAAACCAGTGTATTCCCAAGGCTCCGTTACACCCTATTCCTGTAATCGGGCCACCATTCAGTAAGGTTATAATCGACATGGTTGGCCCTCTACCCCCTACTAGTGCAGGCAACAAGTTCCTCCTCACAATCATGGATGTTGCCACTCGTTATCCGGATGCATACCCCATGCGAAATGGTACTGCTAAGACTGTTGTTCGTAACTTGCTATTGTACTGTTCTAGGTACGGGTACCCGCAGGAATTGCAGTCAGACCAAGGGTCCAACTTTACTTCTAACCTTTTCAAACAGACCATGCAGCAGCACGGTATCAGTACAGTTGTCTCTTCAGCCTATCACCCAGAGAGTCAAGGGGTGTTGGAGAGGTGGCACTCGACTCTGAAAAGCATGCTACGTTGTTACTGTGTTGAGAATGGCAAGGATTGGGATCTTGGGTTGCCCTATGTATTATTCGCTGCTCGGGAAGTACCTGGTGAAAGCCTAGGGTTCAGTCCCAATGAGTTAGTTTTCGGACATCAGGTCAGAGGCCCCCTCAACATGGTTAGAGAAATCTGGGAGGGCACAGCAAAACCATGTTGCATGTTAAAGTATGTCCTCGAGAGTAGAGAGAGAATGCTGAGAAGCCTAGAGTTGGCAGGTAGGAATTTGGTAGGGTCGCAAGCACTTATGAAGGACAGGTACGATGAGAAGACAAAACTCCGGGAGTTTAAGGTGGGGCAGGAGGTGTTGATTCTGTTACCTCTGCCAGGTCATCCGTTGTCTGCCAAGTACGCTGGTCCTTATAAGGTGGTAACAAAGATCTCTGACCTAGACTATCTTGTGGCTACTCCAGATAGACGTAAAAAGAATCAGCTGTGCCATGTGAATGGTGAAAGAGTTTGTGAGGCGCCCCCCTGAGCCTCTCGCTGTCCCTGTGTTGACCTGCAGCGGTCATGGAGGAGAAGGAGTGAGGGACAGTGAAGCCCAGGTGGAGGATAACTGGGAGTGTCATGTCTCTGCTGACCAGTGGGCGGGGAACTCCAGACAGGTGGCTGACGATGCTCTAGTGCACCTGCCTGAGCAACAGCGTGCAGCCGTGCAGCGCCTGTTTGCTTCATACCCCACTGTGTTTGCAGAGCATCCAGGCCTCACAACTCGAGTGGTGCATGACGTGGACGTGGGAGATCACCCCCCCTTTAAATCAGTACCCTACAGAATTCCACCCATTAAACTCCCAGCCCTCAGAGCGGAGTTAGAGTATATGTTGGAATGGGGGCTGATTGAGAAGGGGGCAGTTAGGTGGACATCTCCTGTCACTCTGCAGCCCAAGCCTGATGGGAAGGTTCGCTTCTGCATTGACTTTCGGAGATTGAACGGGTTGACTCCCACCAATGCTTATCCCCTTCCCCGTGTTGACGATAGTGTAGACAAAATCGGTAAGGCACAGTTTCTAACTAAGGTAGACCTAGTGAAAGGCTACTGGCAGGTGCCCTTGTCTGAGCGGGCGAAGGGGGTATGCGGGTTTGTGGTTGATGGGAACACCTACCGTTGCAATGTGATGCCGTTATGGCCTTAAAAATGCCCCAGCAACTTACCAGAGTCTTATGAATGAGTTAGTAGCTGACATTCCTAACTGCACTGTCTACCTAGATGACGTTATAATCTACGATGACAACTTTGAGAGTCACTGTGAGCACATAGAAGCCTTGTTTCGGAAGCTCAGTGAGGCCAGCTTGGTGGTCAATCTGGGCAGTGCGACTTTGTCCGGGCAACTGTGCAGTATCTTGGGTTTGTGATCGGGTTAGGCCAGGTGTGCCCCCCCCCCCCCCCCCCCCACCCCCCCCAAAAAAAAAAAAAAAACATGATACAGGCTATTAACCAGTTCCCCAGGCCGTCCACCAAGTGGCAGATCATGAGATTTTTGGGCATGATCGGTTACTATCGCCGTTTCATTCGGGGTTATTCTACTGTGTTAGCTCCCCTGACAGATTTGCTAGCAAAAGAGAAAAAAGTTCAAGTGGGCACCTGAGTGTGAAAAGGCTTTTTCGCTGGTCAAGCACCTACTATGCACTCACCCAATCCTCAGGGCCCCTGACTTTGAAAGACCGTTCTAACTGGCAACAGATGCCAGCGGTGTAGGGGCTGGTGCCGTCTTAATGCAAACAGACGAGGAATGTTTGGAGCATCCAGTCAGTTTCTTTTCCAAGAAGTTTAATTCCGCTCAGAAAAACTACTCTGTGGTGGAGTAAGAACTGCTGGCAATAGTGTTGGCGCTCAGGCACTTTGAAGTATATGTTCCTGCCTACGGGCCAGTCGTGGTGATTTACACCGACCACCACCCTCTAAAATTTCTGAACCAATTCCACAACCGGAATATGAGGCTGACACGTTGGTCACTCATGTTGCAAGAATACAATCTAGACATTCGCCATATTGCCGGTTGTGAGAATGTGATTGCACACTGTTTATCGAGGGTGGAGGATCCGGCGTAGATCACCACATGTGTGTGGGTTTGAGTGGAGAAAACCAGGCTTGCCCCTGTAGAGCAGCCGTCAAAAACAACATTAAAATTAAATCAAAAATCACCTAAAAACTTTTTCTTTCTGATAGTTAATTGTAAGTTGCCAATGTTATAGCTAAAGTCCTAAGTTGAACCTGTCTTTCACTTAGTAGGCTGGGCTCTGTGAAGCTCGCTCAGGGAGCATAGCAGGCTAAATTATACTTGTGTTTGGGAGGGGTTGTAAGATTTTCTTTATGCTAATATGTTGTTTCATTTAAGATTGAGCTTTGCATTTCATTTCTGGTGGAGTAGCTAGGAGTGGCGGGTCTTGTCGGCATTCTGTCTTGTCAGATATGGTTCTCGCCTCATGTTGAGCGTCCCATTTCTTGGGCGGGGTGTGACGTCTACCAGTGTTGGCAGAATCGCCTCTCGTTAGCCACTAGCGCTCGCCAGGGACATCGAAATGGGCTACAGTTATCAGAGAATGTTGTTCTTTCTTTCCTAGTAATCGCATTGTCATAGCCAGTCCAGTGGTGGTCTTTGTTTTCGTCTGTGACAATGGGTTATATTTTATATCAACAGTAGTGATAATAGTACCAGCGTGTGAATGAGAAAGACTTTCAGAGCGAGGAGGTAGTAAGTGTCTGTATGTACGGGTGCATTCCTGCCTCTCGCTCGCCATTTGACGGCGTGTCTTGCTGTGTCATATGACGCCTGCTGTCTTGTGACGTCTCAGCCCGTGATTGGCCGACCATCGCGCCTTTGCGGTCTCCTGTGTAACTTACCTCCTCCATAAGGGTCCCCAGGAGCTGTCCTTGTCAGGACAGGCTTGGTGCGCGTGCTTCTAAATCCCTTTGCATACTTTCTCCCGATCACCACCTTTATCACTGATTCTCTCACTCGATTCTCTCTTTCCATACTCTAACCTTTATTAACTGCACAACACTCCCCTTGGGTTCTGCATACGGTTTTCATAGCCGGCCCATTGTATTGCATGCGCCGTCCTCAGAGATATTTACATGTACTTAGAATAGGTTTGAGAGTTCTTAGTTAGTATAGGTTAAGAACTTTGTGTGTCTCCATTATTGATTTAGTGTTTCTGCTCTTTTATTTAATGCTAGACTGGGATAAGGTAACTGTAGTCGTTGTGTCCGATGTCTGTACGGTTTGCTTATACCTACACGACTTCGACCGGTCCTGTGGTAGCCTGGGTTGTCTTTTCGGTTGCGTCCTTTGCGAGTGCAGCATTGTGTTGACTGAGGGTTTTGGCCTGTACCAGTTCCACACTTTGCTGCTTCTTTGCTTGTCTTTAGAGGGTCGCCAGGATAGAATCAGATACTTGTGATGTGGATCTATCGAGAGAGCCCCCTAGTTAATTAACGTAACTTAAAGGATGCAGTCTTAAGGACATCGCTAGCTACGAGCCTGTCTTGCTCAACCCCAGTTCCTTACCTAGAGTATCCCAGCTAGACATTATTAATCGAGTAGACACTTGTTAGTATTTAATATAAGCTCTTTGATATGTGCGCATTATTATTCACAGCATTTATTAGTCTAGGTTGTTGCTGAGCCGCACAACCATAGCAGACTGTTTCGTTGATGAGGAAGTACTTCTTTTAATGTCGAGCATTGCTACCGTTGCGCATTTATAGTATTCTCGTGTCAGTTAACATTATATGTCCTATCTTTTAGTGTATTCGATTTACACGTGTGGTGTCCTGCCTCCTGCCTTTATATAGTTCTAAATCAGTACGAGCATCTTATGAGCATCAGACTTTCTTCAGAAGTTTCCAGTTCTATGCTGTAGGACTATACTTCACTTTCTTTCAGATAGGAGTGAAGAGTTTATTGTTGTTTAGAGTAACTGTATTGAAGCATCTTTTTATTGTATTAAATCTTGCAGTGATTTAATTGATCTTTCCATAGATTCCTTTTTATGCATTTTAACGTAACTTGCATCTTGTTTTTTATCAGGCTATACCAGTGCAGGTTAGCCTGAAGTAGAGCACATTTATGCCCAGTTAAGGATACCCCGCTATCGTAGATTAACCCTGAGGGTATAGGTGTTTTGTTCGCCGGCATATAAGTTCGAGGGTTTGGATCTAGCGTACCGTTGTTGCATAGTGCCCTATTACTAGTCCAATCATTGAGTGCTCTTGTTTTATTCGTAGTCCCGGTCGTAACAGCAGGGAATCCTGAGGTGACACAGTCGAGTAGGCGGACATACGAAGGGTCCGCTCTTGCTGCGGCTCGAAGATCCTGTAGAGTCCTGTCGACGTCTTGAACTGAAGATTCTCCTGGGTTGATGACGTCCTTTGTGGTCACTGCTGTCCTGAGGTGAGCGGCGGCAGCCTCGCACCTGTTGACATGTGTGATTTCCAAAATGGGCTTAGGAAAGTCAGGAGATATGATGGCTAACTCCCTGCAATGGCCGTAAGAAAGCAAACGAGTCTGAACACTGTCGTGTACTTGAACCAGGGCGGAACACGATCTCTTGCCTAAGGTGAGGGTTGCTTGGAACACACCCAGAGCAGGTGCCATCTGGGAGCCGTCTTCCATGAGCGTCATAGTAGGCGACGGGGCATGCAGACTGCTCCTAGGGATACCCAGACAATCGAGGTGTCGCTGGCCAATCACCGTAACGTCAGAACCTGTGCCTGGTAGCATTCGTAGGCGGGATTTGACATCACCGTACAAAAGGGTGACGAAGATGGGTTGGGGGGTCTTGTCAGCAGAGGAAGAAGTTGATCCCACATGACGACAGTTGTTGTTCCTCGCCTCGTGAGATGTGTCGGAGTCGGAGGAGGCACCACTGTTGCTTGGAGAACCACCTCAGCGTTTTTCCTTCTTCTTCGTCGCCTGACAACACTTATCATAATGCCCAATACGGCTACAGAGGCGGCATTGGGCCTTATTGGCGGGGCACTTGACTGTCCGTGACCAGTGGCCTTGTCGTCCACAGCCGTTGCAGGTGCTCTGGGCAGCTGGACACTTGTCCGATCCATGCTGGCGAGCACGACACTGGCAGAAATCAGCTGGCTTCGAAGAGGTCGTGGTAGGCGGAGTCCTGCTGTCTTCTGGAGTTTTCCTGTCTTGCTTGTAGGAAGAGATGGCTCTCAACTGGTCAGAAGGAGCACTAATGGCCGTTGTTGCAGATCTAGTGGCCTCATATGAATGGCATGTAGTTACAACGTCCTGTAGTGATGACTTGGTGTCCAGGGAGATGAGTTTCTGTACCAGCTCCTAGTCTCTGATGCCCATAAGGATCACCATTTTGAGCTGTGTTTCCTCGCAGGCAGACGAATTTCCAGGGCACACATCAACTTCCTCTGAAATTTGTTTAAGGTGGACATAAAACTCCGCAAATGACTCTCCTTCAAGCTGTGAGCAACTTAACAGCTCTCGTCGACGAAGTGCCTCATTCCTTAGTCCCTTGATGTGAGTCTGCAGGGCATCCAACACCTCATCAACCGTCTTGTCAGTGGAAGGGGCGATCTGAAGGGTGTGTTCTAAGATGCGCTGCATTTCAAGGGTAAGACACATGCGAAGCTGGATCATTTGCTTTGTCGGAGGTAATTTGGAGAGGTCCACCATTACTGCGTAGCTCTCCCAGCGTCGTCTCCACTCACGGAACATCTGAAAGGTGGCGTCGGCATTCAGTGGTGAAGGGGTCTGGGCTGTGGCCTTCTGTGGTGGTGGAGGTGCTGAATGGTTTGAAGGGGGAACTTGTTGCTGCTGGGTTGTGGAAGGGGCCAACAGTTGAATTAAAGCCTGGAATTTAGCATTCTCCTCTTCTCTTCTGATAGCATCCTCATGTCTCCTTCGGTCATCAGCCTCTCTTCTCACTAGCTCATCGTGCTGCCTAGATTCCTCCAGATACTTGATAAACTGTAGGAAATCTACCCCAGAAGGAGCTGAGGGAGTAGGTGGGGGTTGAGGAGTGAGGTGGGGTGGATGTGTGGGAGATAGTTGTGTTTGCTCATTTCCCTGGTCTGACATTATCTTGGGTGGGTGACAGACAGGTAGATAACAAAAAACAGAAAGAAACCCCCACTGGAACAATTTTTCTGGGAAATAACAGGGTTCTTGCTCTTAAAAGTTGCTGGTAACTAGTGCGTGCGTGTGTCTGTGTGTGCATGCGTATGTGTTGTGACGTCTACCAGCGTTGGCAGAATCGCCTCTCGTTAGCCACTAGCGCTCGCCAGGGACATCGAAATGGGCTACAGTTATCAGAGAATGTTGTTCTTTCTTTCCTAGTAATCGCATTGTCACAGACAGTCCAGTGGTGGTCTTTGTTTTCGTCTGTGACAACTGGTTATATTGTATATCAACAGTAGTGATAATAGTACCAGCGTGTGAATGAGAAAGACTTTCAGAGCGAGGAGGTAGTAAGTGTCTGTATGTACGGGTGCATTCCTGCCTCTCGCTCGCCATTGGACGGCGTGTCTTGCTGTATCATATGACGCCTGCTGTCTTGTGACGTCTCGGCCCGTGATTGGCCGACCATCGCGCCTTTGCGGTCTCCTGTGTAACTTACCTCCTACATGAGGGTCCCCAGGAGCTGTCCTCGTCAGGACAGGCTTGGCGCGCGTGCTTCTAACATCCCTTTGCATACCTCTCCCGATCACCACCTTTATCAGTGTTTCTCTCACTCGATTCTCTCTTTCCATACTCTAACCTTTATTAACTGCACAACACTCCCCTTGGGTTCTGCGTACGGTTTTCATAGCTGGCCCATTGTATTGCATGCGCCGTCCTCAGAGATATTTACATGTACTTAGAATAGGTTTGAGGGTTCTTAGTTAGTATAGGTTAAGAACTTTGTGTGTTTCCATTATTGATTTAGTGTTTCTGCTCCTTTATTTAATGCTAGACTGGGATAAGGTAACTGTAGTCGTTGTCTCCGATGTGTGTACGGTTTGCTTATACCTACACGACTTCGACCGGTCCTGTGGTAGCCTGGGTTGTCTTCTCGGTTGCGTCCTTTGCGAGTGCAGCATTGTGTTAACTGAGGGTTTTGGCCTGTACCAGTTCCACACTTTGCTGCCTCTTTGCTTGTCTTTAGAGGGTCGCCAGGATAGAACCAGATACTTGTGATCTGGATCTATCGAGAGAGTCCCCTAGTCAATTAACGTAACTTAAAGGATGCAGTCTTAAGGACAACGCTAGGCTACGAGCCTGTCTTGCTCAACCCCAGTTCCTTACCTAGAGTATCCCAGCTAGACATTATTAATCGAGTAGACACTTGTTAGTATTTAATATAAGCTCTTTGATATGTGCGCATTATTCTTCACAGCATTTATTAGTCTAGGTTGTTGCTGAGCCGCACAACCATAGCAGACTGTTTCGTTGATGAGGAAGTACTTCTTTTAGTGTCGAGCATTGCTACCGTTGCGCATTTATAGTATTCTCGTGTCAGTTAACATTATATGTCCTATCTTTTAGTGTATTCGATTTACACGTGTGGTGTCCTGCCTCCTGCCTTTATATAGTTCTAAATCAGTACGAGCATCTTATGAGCATCAGACTTTTTTCAAAAGTGTCCAGGTCTATGCTGTAGGACTATACTTCACTTTCTTTCAGATAGGAGTGAAGAGTTTATTGTTGTTTAGAGTAACTGTATTGAAGCATCTTTTTATTGTATTAAATCTGACAGTGATTTAATTGATCTTTCCATAGATTCCTTTTTATGCATTTTAACGTAACTTGCATCTTGTTTGTTATCAGGCTATACCAGTGCAGGTTAGCCTGAAGTAGAGTACATTTATGCCCAGTTAACCCGTTGAGCCCCGGCTAGTTATAATATTTTGTTCACCCCAGTCCCAAGCCTTTTTCACCTATTTTTTTTGTTTGCTAAAATGGAAGACAAGGATGAGAAATGAAAAAAAAAAAAAAAAAAAATCACCTCTGACATTTTATTTGTGGGGGGGGGGGGGGGGGGGGGGGGGTGGGGGGGGGGGAGCCTCAAACAAATTTGTTGAGCCAAAATGGAAGAGAATGGTGAGAAATGAAGACAAAAATTTAAAAAAACTCATTTCGGTCATTTGGGGGGCGGGGGGGGGGAGGGTTTCAATAGTTCGTCTCCCCCGCATGACCACCCGCCCGGGAGCACTAGGGTAAAAACTGAGTATGGCATTGTACGGCATACATCCTAAGGAGTATCTCACATAAATCTCAAGCCTCTAGCTCCCATACGACGGAGTAATGAAGGTTCAAAGTGGCGGTGAACTAGGGGTGTAAACTATCCCCACTAAGCCCACCACCACCAGCCGCGCGGCTGTCTCGGCCCGCTCACACCTACTGGCCCGGCTCCCCCACACACTACGGTACCTCCCCCTCCTATTCTCCCGCCATTTCCTACCTTACGAGCCACGTAAGTGTTTTTTATATGTCGGACGCATGTGATGCGTCGCTGAGAGTTGGTGATCAAAGACTGCCGACGCAACACGTGCGACGCTGGGTCTCAACGGGTTAAGGATACCCCGCTATCGCAGATTAACCCTGGAGGGTATAGGTGTTTTGTTCGCCGGCATATAAGTTCGAGGGTTTGGATCTAGCGTACCGTTGTTGCATAGTGCCCTATTACTAGTCCAATCATTGAGTGCCCTTGTTTTATTCGTAGTCCCGGTCGTAACAGTGTGTTCACTCCCGAGCCTTCTCGCGTCCTCAGTGTTGCTATGGCCGTGGTGGGGGAGGGTGTGCTGCTTCACGCTCTCGCCTCCCAATGTGGACCAACGCTCATGATATGCTTACCCAGGTTTACACACATAATAAATGCACACAAAACACTGCACTAGTAATGCACAATACTTCACTGGTCATGCTGTACATCCAGGGGCACTGAACACTGTCTTCCAAGGTCAAATCCGGGGTATTCACTTCAAAACTTGTTGGCTTGGCTTGAAGGAAGATGGTGGTTTCAAAATCAACTCTTGAACTCTGTATATGCATACTGCGCCATGTTGAGGGGTGGTTCTGGTTGCTATGCAGGTCCACAGTGTACTTATCTTAATGGTGGGATAAGTTAAACACTGGTAAAACTTAAAGTAGGTTCTTATTGGAGGAGAGAGTTGGATACAATGATAGGCACGCCTGCAGAGGGTGGAGGCGCGATGCTCTCTGCCCGTAAACAATACCCCTAGCGTGAATAATGAACAACACTCATAACTGCCGTATGGGTCCATATAATACTATTCTTATAGGTGAGTGCCTGTAAATGCTATGGTACATATTTAATATAAAGAGGTTATTATATAGATACTGATGCACATATAAGTACTGGTGCACTTATTTATCATATACCTACAGCCTTAAGGACTGTAAATTTCCTCAACAGGAACACATCTAACACGTTCTTAATCACATAAATAGGTATTCAATCAGGTGCTACAAAACTCAGTGATAAAACGCAGGTAATTGTACACATATAATTTATTCAATAGCAAAAGGGTTGATGTATTTATTGTTTCTGATCATATACTCCTGATCTCTCAATACGTTGCATAATTATTTCAATGTTGAGATCACGTATATATTGAGCACGATAAGGACTGAGAGTTAACTTCACTATTATAAGGAACAGTAAGTAACACAGGGAATGCATAAATATTCAGTCTCGAATCAAGAACACAAATTATAACCTTTTATGGTAATAAAGTAATGGGACATATATAATTAATTATAAAGAACACGTAACATATGGAATCAACCCTTGATAATAATATATATGTGAGACGAGTGTCTAACATATTTTTATTCTTTAGAACACAAGTTTCCCCGGATAGGAGAGCATTAGGTGAGTTGAGATTTTAAACAAGTGCAGGAACGGTTGGTTCGAGTAACGCTCACGGGAGGTGAGGGGCGCTCGTGGGCAGGTAAATCAGCCCGGGTCGGGGTGGCTAATGACCAGGTAAATAGCTCGGGTCATTCTAGTTACTGCGGTTTTGGGAATTTTATTTACTATTAGTGCGACTATGAACTTAATACTTGGAAGAAGAAGTTGAAATTACGGGGAATGATATGCATATTTAATTTTACAATTCAACTTTTGATAAAAAATATGATCTGAACGTATGTCTCTTCAATCAATATATGCAATAATATTAAATCGGGCCGAGGAATTCAGAGGTAATATTTACTCTATGATTATGAATAAATCAAGGATCAATATATCTTAAGCGAAAATGGATAAAAAGTACAGTTAACAGAACTAGCGTAGTTAAACAATACTGAATAACGCTTTATGTAAAATCAGCGTATACGAATTATTAAATACAATATTAATTATAAGTAAAATGGCATACACGACAAAGTTGTACTAAATGAAATACCCAAAAAGTATAATAAGATATCTGAACGAGTTAACAGAGTCTTGTAAAGAATTCACACAATAAGCGGTGTATTCGGATTGATGAATAATTAGATAATCGATCTATGCAAAACTAGAATTCCTAGACGATAAGAATCAAAATTATCTACATCAATAATCTAATGAACATTAATAATGGAAATAACGCTTACACAAACGAGCGTCAATTTAGAATCTCGGGAAGAAAGTATATTATATAGTAATTAATGACAATTCTTCACAACGAGGGGGAACAAGGATCCGTCCTATCGCCCGCACTCTTCAATCTGTACATGCACAATATAACTACACCCAATACGCCCCAAATAAACTTAGCCTCCTATGCAGATGACATAACACTCACAGCACACACCATGACTCAAAAAGAGCAACAGATCTCCTTCAACTCTATCTCAACACACTACATAGCTGGTGCACTACAAACAGACTTAATCTAGCCCCAGCCAAATCCACCGCAACCCTGCTCACAAGCTGGACAGGAGAACACGAATACATCCCTCAACTCACCATAAACAACACACCCCTAACACATACACACACACCCAAAATCCTAGGAGTAACATATGATACTCATATGACATTCAAACAGCACACCACAAACATTAAAATGAAACTGACACCAAGACTTAACGCCCTCAGGTCACTTGCTCACACAAAATTTGGACACAACAAAGAAACCACCACCACAGTATATACTTACATAAGATCAGTGATGGAATACGCAAGCCCAGCCTGGGCTTCTAACCTAGCTGAAACACATCATAAGACCTAACAGACTATTCAAAACAAAGCCCTAAAGATCATTACAGGCTGCACAGCTACTGCACCCACAGATCACCTACATCAAGAAACCAAAATCTTCAAAGTCAAAGACCATCTGGACATGAGAGGCACTCAATTCCTGTCAGCAGCCTCTACGAACCAGGACCACCCACTAAACTACATGGCAACACACCCACAGACACCAAGAAATATCAAAACAACACCCAGCACACGGTATCACACACAATTACTGTCCTCTCTCCCTCCCTGCCCACCCCGAACCAACTTCGAGAAGCACATCCATACTCATTTCTCTCGCCGATCTATCCACTCACTCACAGACAACACGCAGCTGCAAGCACGACCTCCGGAAATCCATCCTTCCGAATCCTCCCTTCCTCGCGAGGAGAGAGTCCACCTGGCCAGGCTGAGATGCGGACACCATCCAGCTCTCCTGAGCTATCAGAAGAGACTGGATGACTCCGTCATCGACACCTGCCCGGGATGTAACACAGCACCCCATACCATTAAACACATTATAGAAGACTGCATTTCACACACCCACATACGCCAACAACACAATCTACACTCAATGAGAGCTCTGTGGGAAAGCCCGATCGTGGCCATGGCCTTCCTCAGGGACTCGGGGCTGTTCGGCCAGGCAGCTTAGGGAACAACAACAACAACAACAACGAGGGGGAACTGAGATAAACAAAATATGAAATTGAGCGTAGGTTCTAGGTAACAGGTTCTTATTTAAAGAAGGGAATAATTACACGTTATACACTTCGACTTCAACTTGTAACCTACATAATAGAATTGGACATATACAAGGAAAATCTGTGAGTATTTAGCTAAGTGCTTTTAATGAACACAAGTATGTAACATATGCGTAGTACGTTCTAGGAAGTAAATATCAAAATTGAACACTTAGATCTTAGGCACAGATCTAGATAACAATTACTACAAACTGAGAGATTAACACATACGCAATGGAGAAGGATCTTGGACACAGATCTCTAGATAATTAAACACTGTAATATTAACATACTTTAACCTTACTTTCACATCAATAATCACAACGTAAGATACTCAGAAACACTTCAGGTAATGAAGGAGGGTAGAGAGCTGAGAGGAAGTCTGGCCAACGTTGAAAGTAGGTCCACAGGGCAGCACTTCAGGAAGAACGTAGGTCCACAGGGCAGCACTTCAGGATGAACTGCTTCTCACAATCAGGACTTCAGAAGGCACACAGCAGGTTTGGCGAGCTCTCAGGGCAGGGGGGGAAGGCAAGACAATTGTTCCACTGCTGTTAGATGCCCCGTTCTTATTCAGAGTTAAGGACATTACCCCAGTGGTTGTTTGCATACTTTTCCTATATTTCGTTGAGACTATGTTTGACTTAATTCTTGCCTCTTGCTTATAGGACTTCAAGGTAAAAGGGATATTGTAATAAGTTGTGATCAAGTTGTGATGATTAATACTTAACTAATACATACATGGGATTTATTCTTAGGTACATACATACAATAGCTATTTTATTTAACACTTACTGTAGGTGTTCGTTACGTAGCCTAGTAACATGTGATAATGATTATACTGATGACTTCATAATTGGAGCTCTTTGGCCAATTTGGTAATAATTGGCCTATGCTGTCTTCTACTATTATGTTAGATGGTTCTCCAGGCCCATCATAATTTATCGGCGTCCTTAGTTCCATTTGTTCCGGTAGCATTCAGGCCTTTGGTGTTTTACTTGCATAAACATTTCTTCGTTATACTGCAAATCCGAGGTCTGAACAAATGGTGGCTGGTGATTGGCGGGTGTGTTTTAAAACCGCGGCCGTGATAGGACATCAGGATTTCCCTTTAAATGGGGTGACTGTCCTAGATATCCCGTGTCCCATAGAGTCTGGGAAGTTCCTGAGGTCATGGGGTGCTCGGGTAAACTTGGCTTTCTTCGTTCCCTCCTTACTTTGATGTTTGCAATATTACATGAACTGGAGCCCGTTCTCGCCAATCCCGTCATTTCAGAAATTGCCGATCTAATAAAAAGAAGACATAATTTATACAGAAAATTTGTTACAAAACAAATTACTTTCGGAGAAGAATATCGAAAATTTAGGAACGTGGTGAATAATAAATTGGCTACTGCCAAGAAACAATACTTTTTATCTAAGTCAAGTTCGGCATCTGGAGATAGCAGAAATACTTGGAAAGTGATAAACAACCTTTTACAGCTTAAAACCAATAAAACTAGTATTGATGAATTAGAAATTAACAACGTCAATGAATCTAACCCCTCTGTTATTTGCAATCATGTAAACTCATATTTTTGTTCTATAGGAAAAACATTAGCCGACTCACTACCTTCTTGTCAAACATCTCCTGTCGACTACTTGACAGGACAGTACCCAGCTATGCTGTTAAATCCCACCACTTTTAATGAAGTAACTGACATCATAAATAATCTTAAAGATTCTAGCCCAGGATTTGACGGAATTGATGCAAGAATTCTCAAGTATGCATGTACAGCTATCTCTCCATTGTTATCAAAATTAATCAATTTATCAAATGGAAAGGTTCAGATGTGAGAGAGTGGGAGTGTGGAATGGGTGTGTGTGCTGGAGTGAGTGAAAGAACAGCGAGAGAAGGTGCGTGTTTGTTTGTAAGTAGCAAATGGAAGGAATGTGTAAGAGAGTATGGGTCTGTGGGTTCAAGGATTGTGTGGGTGAGAATGAAAATTGGCATACAAACGTGGGTGATTGTGTGTGTGTATGCTCAGACAGAGGATAAACTTGAAAGAAAGAAAGAGTTCTGGATGCATGTGGAGGCGTGCCTGGAGAAGTTTGACAAGAAGAAAGAATATTTCTGATTGGGGATATGAATGGTAAGGTGGGTGATAGGAAAGTTGAGGTAGTGGTGGGAGGGTGGGGGATACCATCAGAGGTGAATGGGAATGGTAGTGCACTTGTGGACGTATGTGTGGGGAGGAGGCTGTGGATAGCCAACATGCTTCCAACACAGAATGATCCACAGGTACTCGTGGAAATGGGTGTGGACGATGGAGGATGAGACAGTGGTGGAACGAAAGTCATTGATTGATTATGTATGTGTGGATGAACGAATGAAGAAATTTGTGATGGATGCTAGGGTGTATAGGGGTATTGGAGGGGGTCTGTCTGATCATTATGTAGTGGTAGCTAAGGTTAGGATACAAAAGAAGTGGGTGAGGAGAGATGGAGGGAGGCGAGAGGAGGGTGGAATGGTGAGGAGGGTGGAGCGGTTGCAGAAGGAGAAAGTCAGGGAGGAGTACAGGAGAGCAGTGGAAAGACGACTAGGTGGGTTCGACCTGGAAGTTATGGAGGAAGTGGAGGAGATGAGCAAGGTGTTTAAGGATGAGATCTGTGCAGCATGTGAGGAGGTGTGTGGAGTGAGGAGAAGAGGGAGGGGAGTGAAAGTTACAGCATGGTGGACAGAAGAGGTAAGAATAGCTGTTGAAGAAAAGCAGAAAGCATATAGAGAGTGGTTGGGTAGAAGAGGGAATGAAGATTTCGAGAGACAGAAACGAGCGAGGTACGTGGAAAGTAAGAGGGTGGTGAAGAGAGTAGTGAAGGAAAGTAAGAGAAGAGTAGATGAGGAATTTGGAAGGAATCTGAGTGTAAAATGGAGGAAGAGTAAGAAACTGTTCTGGGAAGAAGTCAAGAAAGTTAGGGAAGGTAACAAGGGAAACAATAAGGGTGTGAAAGATAAGAATGGGATAATGCTAGCCGAGAAGCAAGAGAGAGTCGAAAGATGGAGGGAGTACTTCAATGAGTTGCTAAATGTAAGGAATGAAGAGCCAGCAAACATAGCTGGATATGGTATGGGAGGGAGAAGAAGAGAAGTAGTGGAGGAGGAGGTGGGGATCAGGAGGTCAGAAGTGTGGGAAGCCATGAAAAGAGTGAAGTTGGGGAAAGCACCAGGAACAGATGGAGTGTGTGGGGAAATGTTGAGGTATGGTGGTGAGATAGTGATCGAATGGGTATGGAAAATGTGCAAACTAGCATGGGAGAAGGGGAGTGCATCCGATGACTGGAAGACTGGCATAATAGTCCTCCTATATAAGGGCAAAGGGGAAAGAGGAGTGTGTGGTAACCACCGAGGAATATGTCTTCTAAGCGTAGTAGGGAAGGTATACAGTAGGGTAGTGATTGAGAGAGTGAGAGTGAGAACGGAGATATGGATAGGCGACGAGCAGGAAGGTTTTAGGAAGGGAAGAGGATGTGTAGATCAGATTTTTACCCTGAATTGTGTTGTGGAGAAATATCTGGAGAAGAAACAAAAGGTGTATGTTGCCTTTATGGACTTGTAGAAGGCCTATGACAGAGTGGATAGAGAAGGTTTGTGGAAAGTACTTAGAATATACGGAGTAGATGGCAAGTTGCTGAAAGCAGTGAAGAGCATGTATGAGGGTGCAAAGGCGGCAGTACGTGTGGAGAGTGAGCAGAGCGAGTTCTTTGACCTGAATGTTGGTTTGAAACAGGGGTGTGTGATGTCCCAGTGGTTGTTTACTGTATATATGGATGGAGTCATGAAAGAAATACTATCAAGAGCAGTGGATGTTGGTGTATCGCTGAAAAGGGAGGGAATTGAGTGGAAGCTACCTATACTGCTGTTTGCGGATAATACAGTTCTGATGAGTGATAATGAATGTGAGTTGCAGGGTCTGGTAAATGAGTTTGGAACAGTGTGCGAAAAACGGAATTTGAAGGTAAATGCGGGGAAGAGCAAGGTTATGGTCTTCGAAAGGGGTGAAGTCACAGAGTGAGTTGAAGCTGGCTATGGAGATCGTCAACTCTTTTAAGTATCTGGGCAGTGTGTTGAGTAGAAATAGGACTATGGATGAAGAAGTGCGGGAGAGGGTACAACAGGGGAAGAGGGTTGTACGAACGCTGAAAGCAGTAACAAGAAATAGGGTGGTCAGTATGGAAGTGAAGAAGTCCTTGCATGACAGTGTGGTAATCCCGACACTGACTTACGGAAGCGAAGCATGGACGTTGGTTGAGAGACTCTGACCAAGAGTGAGAGCAGTGGAAATGAATTACCTAAGAAGTGCGTGCGGAGTTACATGGAGGGATAGACAGACTAATGAGGAACTAAGAAGGAGGTGTGGTGTGGAGGTAGATGTGCTGGAAAGTGTGAAAAGGAACAACTTGAGATGGTTCGGCCATATGGAATGTATGGAAAGCGAGAGAATGACTAAGAGGGTGTACGAGAGCGAGGTGGAGGGACAGAGAGGGAGAGTTAGACCGAAAGAGAGGTGGAAGGATGGAGTGAGGAAGTATATGAACGAAGGCGGTGCTGGTTGGGGGGAGGGGCGTCGACTGACCGGGGACAGAGGTGCATGGGGGCGGTTCGTTCGTGGCCACCCCTTCGGGGATCACGGCGTCAGGCAATAGATAGATAGATAAGAGATCTTTTCGTACTGGAGTATTTCCCGATAAGCTAAAAGTTGCAAAGATCATACAAATTTATAAAGGGGGAGATCGGCTACAAGTCTCTAATTATCGACCCATATCTATCTTATCAGATTTAAGTAAAATTATAGAACGGCTTGTATATGACCGCTTGATGGATTTTCCTATTACAAACAATATCCTGAATGAGAATCAGTTTGGCTTTCGGAAAAACTATTCACCTCAATCACCCATAATAAAAATGTTAAATGATGTTATTTGTGCAAATAATCAAGGTAATTACACCATAGGCATATTTTTAGATTTACGAAACGCCTTTGACACAATAAACCACACAATTTTACTTAAGAAATTAGAATATTATGGAATGAAAAATGAGACTTTGAAGTGGTTTTCTAGTTATTTAAGCAACAGACAACAGTTTATGGAAATAAATAATATAACATCTACTTTTGAACAAATTGTAACCGGTGTACCGCAGGGATCTACCCTGGGACCTCTTCTGTTCCTTCTGTACATAAATGATTCATCAAATATTTTGAAATTCATATTATTCGCTGACGATACCAATGTATTTTACTCTGGAAGCAACATTCGGTCTCTAGCTCATACCATGAATAGATAATTGCAAAATGTGTACAATTATTTATTAGCTAACAAGTTATCACTCAATGTAAGTAAAACACATTTCATTGTTTTTGCTGGTAGGAAATGCATTAACAATATGGTGCACATCACGATAGGTAACTCCATTATTGGAAGAGTATTTACAAAAATGTGTTTAGGTGTATACATTGACAGTAAGCTAAACTGGAAACCCCAGGTACAGTATGTTCACGGTAAGCTTTCTAAATCTATTGGGATAACTAATAAAAAAAAAACTAACTTAACGAAAGAAGCACTTGTAATATTATACTACACTCTCTTGTATCCATATCTACAATATTGTAATGTAACCTGGGGATGTGCGCAAATTTCCATTATTAAACCGATAGTAATAATTCAGATTTTTGTTTTATAAGAATAGTATCGAATGCGAATTACCGTGACCATACTGATCCTCTCTTTAAAAATCTTGGTATTCTTAAAATAAGTGATACTAAAAAAATAGAGTCTGTAAAATTGGTGTATGACCAACTCAATAGTAACTCTATAATAACCTTTGAAGCTGCATCAGACGTTCACAACCGAGGCACCAGAAATAGGTTGTTATTAACCCTCTCCGACATATGACGCGATGTTGAGCCTATTGGGGATACTTTAAAGCCTTTGTTACCATCAGGGGTATTTATAAACCTTTAGTTTAGTTACTTCAACCTCTGCAGTTGTCTTTGAGTTAGATGTGGGCAGAAAACTAATTTTGGAAAGGTAATTATAAGAGTGAGAGAACTCTATCTCTTATTGCTAATCTGGCAACCTCTGCGTCATATGTGCGTGAGGGTTAAGATCACCTAAGCCTAAAACGGAATTGGCCAAAAGGTTCATCTCATACTCAGGATGTATTAACTGGAATACATTACCTGAGGATATCAAAACAGCGACTAACAGAATTACTTTTAAAATTAAGACTAAGAAACTACTACTTGGTTATTATTGATCTGATAAGTCATCATTCAAAAACAATATTTATTATCTTATTAACTTAATATGTAACATATCATTCTAGCCAGATATACTGTATACCTCTATAGATTGATTAATACTTTCATGGAGCCCGTCAAAAATGACTTCATTTAATGGGCTCAGCCATGTAATATACTATCTTATATAACTTATATATATATATGTAATATGGTTTTGGCTAATAAAAACCTTTGTCTTTGACTTTGAAAATGTTCGGCATTTATTTACTATCTAGCGGACTTGATTTGGTAACTCTGTGAGAGAGGGGGAGAGACCAAACACATCATCCCTATACTAGAGCTCCTTTAGTAACAGATATCGGCAAGCTTTGTGTTTGATCGCCATTTTGGTGCCGCGATTATCAAACGACGAGGTGGCCAACGAAGTGGGACGGATGTTATGTCTTCGACTCCACACAAGTTATCAACTAATTTTCAGGAAATTTGGTGGGCATATAAGAAATGCACCAAGGAAAAATGTATTCAATTTAGGAGGCGATCCGGATCATATCCTTGAACCCTAATTCAGAAGAAAACGTAGGCCTATTATGTTAATACCAAAGAACCATCCAGCATAGGCGGAGGTAGGCGCTCTACCGAGTTCCCCACTAGTTCTAATTTAGATCCCAAGATTACATTACAGTCATGATCTGTACCAATATTGGCCAATGTGTATTATGGTTATAGACCTATATTATATGAGCATAAATAATGGCTATACACCCGTGTGTCACCAATATGGCGGAGGTTGGTCAGGCTCTTAAGGGAAGAAGGGTTGTTTTTCTGGTTCCCCTTCTTCCTCATCTTTAGCCCCATTAGTTTTCAGTTTTTATGACATTCGGCCCGTTAGTATGGCGATTTTAAGACTGTTTGCCCCATTTTTGTTGTCAACATTATGAAATTTTTGTGTAATTTAGGGGTCGATTTTGTCCTGGCCAGTGCTAGCGGGCCTGTAATTTAAGAGTAACCGGCCTTTGGTCGGAACATTATTCTATCGAAAAATGTACAAATTAATCTTGAAAGAAGGTCTTGTGGGTTATATTTAAGGTTGATGAGGTCTAGGGAGGAAACTAGAAAAAGAATATATAAATATATAAATGAGGAAATAAATACACCCATTCCCCCCTTAACCCGTTCTGTACCAGTTACGTTTTTTGTATTTGGTTTCAGGTACATTTGAACGATTTTATGAAACTTAGGGCAGATATATGGTAGATAATTGGACTAATGTAGATAATCTGTAACCTTTTAATGGGTAGATGTCCTTCCTAAACTGATTAACATCATCTAATAGTTGCTAGAATAAAATACAATAGATACTACCGGTACAGAAGGGGTTAAGGGGGGATAGGCGTATGTATATGCTCATTCATATACAGTATATTTTTAATATTTGTTATTTTAGTTTCCTCCGTAGACTTCCATCAAGCTTAAGAAAACAGCCCTCCAGATCTTCCTTCAAGATAAATTCTCTATCGCTCGCCGTGACAAAAATCGACACCTACAGTAAATGACACTGAAAGTCTTAATATTGAAAACAAATAGGGTGTAAAGTCTTAAAATCACCAAATTAATGGGCCGAACGTCATAAAATCTGAAACCTAATGGGGCTAAATATGAGGAAGAAGGGGGACCAGAAAAACTAACCACACTCCTTAAACTCTACCCTAAACTTTACCTGCCACTACCACCACCACCATTGCTATTGTTGTTTCCAATCCCTATCGTTGGCCGGCGCCGAATAAAAGGCCATACAACTATAATGGACCGCGGCAATGTTACTCACCTTGTTTTGTAATTTGACCCTTGCCGGAATTTTCATTTTATTCGGATGCGGCGGCCGCTACTATTTTTGCGCTGTGTTGGGGGGGGGGGGGGGGGCTGGCCACACTTGTATTGCCACCCCTCTATGACGGCTCCCCTCTGTATTGTTGGGGGGGGCTGGCCACACTTGTATTGCCACCCCTCTATGACGGCTCCCCTCTGTATTGTTGGGGGGCTGGCCACACTTGTATTGCCACCCCTCTATGACGGCTCCCCTCTGTATTGTTGGGGGGGCTGGCCACACTTGTATTGCCACCCCTCTATGACGGCTCCCCTCTGTATTGTTGGGGGGGCTGGCCACACTTGTATTGCCACCCCTCTATGACGGCTCCCCTCTGTATTGTTGGGGGGGCTGGCCACACTTGTATTGCCACCCCTCTATGACGGCTCCCCTCTGTATTGTTGGGGGGGGCGGCTGGCCACACTTGTATTGCCACCCCTCTATGACGGCTCCACTCTGTATTGTTGGGGGGGCTGGCCACACTTGTATTGCCACCCCTCTATGACGGCTCCCCTCTGTATTGTTGGGGGGGCTGGCCACACTTGTATTGCCACCCCTCTATGACGGCTCCCCTCTGTATTGTTGGGGGGGCTGGCCACACTTGTATTGCCACCCCTCTATGACGGCTCCCCTCTGTATTGTTGGGGGGGCTGGCCACACTTGTATTGCCACCCCTCTATGACGGCTCCCCTCTGTATTGTTGGGGGGGGCTGGCCACACTTGTATTGCCACCCCTCTATGACGGCTCCCCTCTGTATTGTTGGGGGGGCTGGCCACACTTGTATTGCCACCCCTCTATGACGGCTCCCCTCTGTATTGTTGGGGGGGCTGGCCACACTTGTATTGCCACCCCTCTATGACGGCTCCCCTCTGTATTGTTGGGGGGCTGGCCACACTTGTATTGCCACCCCTCTATGACGGCTCCCCTCTGTATTGTTGGGGGGGCTGGCCACACTTGTATTGCCACCCCTCTATGACGGCTCCCTCTGTATTGTTGGGGGGGCTGGCCACACTTGTATTGCCACCCCTCTATGACGGCTCCCCTCTGTATTGTTGGGGGGGGCTGGCCACACTTGTATTGCCACCCCTCTATGACGGCTCCCCTCTGTATTGTTGGGGGGGCTGGCCACACTTGTATTGCCACCCCTCTATGACGGCTCCCCTCTGTATTGTTGGGGGGGCTGGCCACACTTGTATTGCCACCCCTCTATGACGGCTCCCCTCTGTATTGTTGGGGGGGCTGGCCACACTTGTATTGCCACCCCTCTATGACGGCTCCCCTCTGTATTGTTGGGGGGGCTGGCCACACTTGTATTGCCACCCCTCTATGACGGCTCCCCTCTGTATTGTTGGGGGGGCTGGCCACACTTGTATTGCCACCCCTCTATGACGGCTCCCCTCTGTATTGTTGGGGGGGCTGGCCACACTTGTATTGCCACCCCTCTATGACGGCTCCCCTCTGTATTGTTGGGGGGGCTGGCCACACTTGTATTGCCACCCCTCTATGACGGCTCCCCTCTGTATTGTTGGGGGGGCTGGCCACACTTGTATTGCCACCCCTCTATGACGGCTCCCCTCTGTAGTGTTGGGGGGGCTGGCCACACTTGTATTGCCACCCCTCTATGACGGCTCCCCTCTGTATTGTTGGGGGGGCTGGCCACACTTGTATTGCCACCCCTCTATGATGGCTCCCCTCTGTAGTGTTGGGGGGGCTGGCCACACTTGTATTGCCACCCCTCTATGACGGCTCCCCTCTGTATTGTTGGGGGGGCTGGCCACACTTGTATTGCCACCCCTCTATGACGGCTCCCCTCTGTATTGTTGGGGGGGCTGGCCACACTTCTATTGCCACCCCTCTATGATGGCTCCCCTCTGTATTGTTGGGGGGGCTGGCCACACTTGTATTGCCACCCCTCTATGACGGCTCCCCTCTGTATTGTTGGGGGGGGCTGGCCACACTTGTATTGCCACCCCTCTATGACGGTTCCCCTCTGTATTGTTGGTGGGGCTGGCCACACTTGTATTGCCACCCCTTTATGACGGCTCCCCTCTGTATTGTTGGGGGGGCTGGCCACACTTGTATTGCCACCCCTCTATGACGGCTCCCCTCTGTATTGTTGGGGGGGCTGGCCACACTTGTATTGCCACCCCTCTATGATGGCTCCCCTCTGTATTGTTGGGGGGGCTGGCCACACTTGTATTGCCACCCCTCTATGACGGCTCCCCTCTGTATTGTTGGGGGGGCTGGCCACACTTGTATTGCCACCCCTCTATGACGGCTCCCCTCTGTATTGTTGGGGGGGCTGACCACACTTGTATTGCCACCCCTCTATGACGGCTCCCCTCTTTATTGTTGGGGGGGGCTGGCCACACTTGTATTGCCACCCCTCTATGACGGCTCCCCTCTGTATTGTTGGGTGGGTTGGCCACACTTGTATTGCCACCCCTCTATGACGGCTCCCCTCTGTATTGTTGGGGGGGCTGGCCACACTTGTATTGCCACCCCTCTATGACGGCTCCCCTCTGTATTGTTGGGGGGGCTGGCCACACTTGTATTGCCACCCCTCTATGATGGCTCCCCTCTGTATTGTTGGGGGGGCTGGCCACACTTGTATTGCCACCCCTCTATGTCGGCTCCCCTCTGTATTGTTGGGGGGGCTGGCCACACTTGCATTGCCACCCCTCTATGACGGCTCCCCTCTGTATTGTTGGGGGGGCTGACCACACTTGTATTGCCACCCCTCTATGACGGCTCCCCTCTGTATTGTTGGGGGGGCTGGCCACACTTGTATTGCCACCCCTCTATGACGGCTCCCTCTGTATTGTTGGGGGGGCTGGCCACACTTGTATTGCCACCCCTCTATGACGGCTCCCCTCTGTATTGTTGGGGGGGCTGGCCACACTTGTATTGCCACCCCTCTATGACGGCTCCCTCTGTATTGTTGGGGGGGCTGGCCACTTGTATTGCCACCCCTCTATGACGGCTCCCCTCTGTATTTATTTTAAGGCTTTGGTGTTTATTGGAAGGGAATTTAAGTCTATTCTGTATATGGTTGTCATTTTGGCTTTGAATTTGATATACATGGTTTTATGTGGCCATTCTTTGATTGCCACACCCTTTCTGACAGCTCCCCTCTTTAGTTAGTTTTAGGTGTGCATGTTTGGTCGAAGGGACTTTTAACTATTTTGTGCGTGGTACTTGCTTCGATTTTTTTTTAATGAAACTTTCACTGGTCATTCTTGTATGCTGCTACCTTTCTGAAGGCTCCTGTCTTTGGTTAGTTTTAGGTTTGTATGTTTGGTTGAAGCGACTTTTAACTCTATTTTGTTCATGTGAGTCAATTTGGTTTCGCTGTCATTTATTTTGATTTTTTAGGCGACTATTTTATTTCAGCCCCCTTTCTGACTGCTCCCCTCTTGAGCTAGTTTTAAGTTTGTATGCTTGGTTGATGAGACTTTTAACTCTATTTAAGTTTGTATGCTTGGTTGATGAGACTTTTAACTCTATTTAAGTTTGTATGCTTGGTTGATGAGACTTTTAACTCTATTTAAGTTTGTATGCTTGGTTGATGAGACTTTTAACTCTATTTAAGTTTGTATGCTTGGTTGATGAGACTTTTAACTCAATTTTCTGCAGGAGGTGTTATTTTGGCTTTGATTTTTGCTATAGCTCTTTGTGGTCATCCTTTCTGACGGCTCCCCTCTTTACATAGTTTTCGGTTTGTATGTTTAGTTGAAGAGACTTATAATTCCATGTTGGGCATGGTGTATTATTTGGGTTTAGGTCTATGTATATATAGTTTTATGTGGCCACTCTATTACTACCACTCCCTTTCTGACGGCTCTCCTCTTGAGTTATTGTAAGGTTTTGGTGTATATTAGAAGAAACTTCAACTATTTTGTGCATAGTGTGTAATTTTGATTTGTATGTTATAGTATATATATATATATATATACAGTATATATACAGGTTGTTGTTGTTGTTGTTCCCCAAGCTGCCTGGCCGAACAGCCCCAAGGCCCCGAGCAATTCCAAGGCCATAACCGAGTGCCCCCACAGAACCCTCCCCGCCGACCACAATAAAGCCTGGGTGACCGAAGCCACTCCATGGCGGGGGGCTGAGGAGGGTGCGGAAACGCCCGGGAAACCAAAGCCCCACCCAGGGCCCTGTGCCCCTCAGCAATTATGAAGAGAAAGTTGAGGGGCAAGGGAAAAATGTGACGCTTTGGCTTCCAATCTTGGTAGATTGGGAGGTCAATCCACGGAAGAGGCGCCGTCACTTGAGATCTAGAAAATATATAAGTTAAAGGAAAAGTCAGAGTAAGCTATGGGTATGGCAGAGATTGCTCAGCTCTCACTCTGATAGACCAGCCCATCACCACATGACTAGAACCCAATCCTCTCAGCATCAGCTAGGAAAGGCCTTAGAAAGCCGCCTTTGGCGGGGGGATAGCTCCCCTATTTCAACCCCTTTCGGGGTTGGGCACCCGCCCTATATATATACAGGTATATATATATACTGTATATATACATTGCTACGAAGGGAGCCGGGGCAACCAGATGCTTAACTAGCCTAGCCCACAGGACCGTACTATCCTGCAACAGACACGCTCTTAATATCTGACTCAAACACCAAGACACGCAGATTCTCTAGGAAAAAATTGTTATCTTCCTCTTTGCTCTATTAAAGCAGTAACAAGGAGACACAAAAATATCTATTGTCCCGGAGTCTAGTCCATAGTGCGTGTAGCCAGCAAGAGAACTTCTAAGTTTATTCTAAACTGCCCAAATATGACCTAGCCATACCCCTACTAGACTTCCAGACCAATCTATATCATGCCCAATCACTTAGGAATTAAGAACAATACAGAGCAAAAAACATGGTAATTCCAGTGCAATAAACCTCTGTGCCAAGCCTATTTTCCCTAGCCTATGTCCTAATAATACACCGAGTGGCTCTCTTCAGCACAGCTCAGCGGTGGTGTTGTAAGGGGTAAACAACTTTAATAACTTAACCCTTACAATATCATCTGGGGTTAGCTCAATACACCCGAGTACAATTGGGGCAACCTCACCTAGTAACAGGCTCCACCCCTAGTCCCTGACTGCACCGAATGTATTGCTGCTAAAACTAAACAAGGCACAAGGGTCCTCAAAGGCCTACCAAAAACTAAGTAAACAGGCCAATCCTCAAACCACTAGAGATACCAACCAGGAATAATATTCACACATAAATATAATAAACACTGCAGCAGAATAATGGAAACGACATGGAAGAATAAAAGGAGAAGCTTATACTCTAGATTGCCAGGGAAAAGAAATGCAGTATCTCTAACAAATGCAGAAAACTCCTGTATGCAAAATAAAAAAGATAGAACAATAGTTTATGATTTAAATGACTCCCAGACTTGCTCTGCTACTACTCAGTAAGGAACAAGGAAAACATATGCGGTATCTAGGGAAACATTGAAGCAAGCCTGGGACAGACTCCACAGCATGTGTACTCTGCAATGGGTCCGTCGCTCGAGTGGCGGTCATGTGATGATGTGAACATGAGAGTCCCAGGAGGGGAGGAGAGCTCCAGAAACTGCCAGACTCAACAATTATTCCAAGCTCCTAGGCTCTCACTAACTACACAAAAGCAACCAAGTAAACACAAGGCATCATTGTGCAAACTTATGATAACGAAAACAATCCCCCAAGGGCTGAACAAAAGAAGTAATTATACTCGTAGCAACATAACAGTGCTATCTTTTGTAGCAACAGAGGAAAGACGTATAGCAACCTAGCATCTCACAGGACCCTCCCACCATAGTCCTCGTGATTGTAACTCACTCACAAATGACATAGGTTACAAAACTCATTTGGGAGTGACACCCTCACACCCAAGGGGAGTCTGTTGGGACATCTTGAAACAACAAACTGCTCATACTTCAATAACACTACAAGCCATACACAACTACAGTCTTTTTTAGTATTTTTATATTTTTTATATTTTTGTATTTAAATATTTTCTTCTATACAGAGACACAGCAACTCCTACTTTATGACCCTATGCTGGGCTACATACGGCAACCAACAAGCACCAGACGTAATCATGATAATCAAACCAAAGTAGGAGGCTACACCAACATTGACTGAACGGCGAGGGTTCTCCTTAAAACATACCCTCCCGTGACAAACAATCAGCAAGAACATTATCAGTGCCCCTAACATGCCACACATCCAAACTGTGTTCCGGCAGCAAAACATCACCTGACACTGATAAACTGCCCAGTCCATCACAAGAATGGCACTTCTCTTCGCTCTCTCCGGCAACGGGACCTGCCAAAAACCTGTCACTAATTTCACCTTAGTGATAAACGTGGCAGCCCCGATGCGGTCTATGGGGTCGTCAACTCTGGGTAATGGAGAGGCGTCTGTCTTGGATAATGCACTAACGCTACTACAATCAACACAAAGGATCCCGCCACTCTGCTCAGGTTGCAGAGTCACTGGCAAAGACCACTCACAATATCCCTTATCCTTCAGACCCTTCTCCAACATGTACTCCAGCTCTGCTTCTAAGACAGGCTGTTGAGCAGGATTTATACAGTAGGGAGCCAACTTGAACTTTGCACTGTCTCCAGCCTCTATGTCGGGTGCCACCCCGGACATCAGGCCTGGAGAATCAACAAACATGCGGAAGTACTGCCACAGCCTAGTAAACAACTCCTCTTGGCGCTTAAGAACAAGAGGTTGCACCTTATCTCGAAGAACAACATACTCATTGCCCTCCCAAAACCCAGCCGGGACTGCAGCCTCTAAATTATTGTCTTCCTCCTTCTCCTCCCTCGTCCTTAATACAGCCAGGTCATGAGAGGAACAATCTATACCACCGGTGCAGTCACTCCCATAGTTTATAAGTGCCAAGGCTTCCCCGCCGATACCATACATGCGCACCCCGCATTCCTTGCGGCTACACCTGCCTGCGCAACATCACCTCCATCAGCGCCACGGCCAGATGCAGTCGGTCTATGGTAGGGCTGTTGCATTTTAATAGGGCAGCATTGGGATGCTATGCGACGGTCGGGCGTATCTATTACATGGTCAACCTCACCAATCTACTTAATGACCTGATACTGACCACAACACTTAGCAGCCATGGGTCGACCCAGAACTGAAAACCATGCCAAAGCCTCGTCGCCCACCTTGAACACCTTAGAATTAGCCTGTTTGTTACAATGGTCTCTCATCTTCGTGTTCATGCTGCTAACCGGGATAGCCTCCGGGTATCTAGTGGTAGTATCAATTAACTCCTTGCGACATATTATGTCCAGTAAGTCCACGGAGGCGGGCGCCCGGTATCATTGCCACTGCACCAGACAACTGTCAAAACCACACTGCTGGCCGTTAGAATTGTCGGAGAAACCTGGGATTGCCACCAACCGACAGATCTTCATCTAACTTACCGGACTTACTGAGCTCCATATGACGCTAGGGCGTCATATAACTTATTCTAGAATTATGAAGATAAGTCCATATGACGCGGTAGCGTCATATGAGTTTTTGGTTCACTCTGTCATATGATGCGGTAGCGTCATATGAGTCGGAAAGAGTTAAAGCGTGCAAGGATTTATCTCCCGAACTGGTGGGTAATAAGGGACCAACCATGACTATGACACAAGTCAATGGCGGTCCAACTGCAGGTGTAGGGAGCAAAGGTGCCACAGGTATTCCTGGGTGGGGTTCTCCAACTAGCTTACCAATATGACACATCAAAAAAGAAGCCACCGATGCATGCATATTAGGCCACCAAAAATGAAAATGCAGCCTTTCAGTAGTCTTACCCACCCCTAATTGCCCCGCCAGTGGTGCCTCATGCGCTAGCCTAACCAGATCTTCCCTGAACTGAGCAGGCACCACTAATTGCTCCTCCCCCAAACCTGAGTTCGTATCCGGCTTCCACTGCCGATACAACAATGCCCCTTTCACAACAAATTTCTCTGCTTGACCGTTCTTCCCCTCAGTCATACCAACCTTCTTAACCTATAATTAGCGGCGCGCAACATAAGTCGAGTATAATAAATCTGGACTATCTGGCGGCGCTCGACATAGGTCGTGTGGCAATTTCAGCACGTAATGTTGCTGAGAGAGAGAGACAAGTGGTGGCAGGAGAGTAGCGAGCGTATGACTGCTCCAGACCACCGCGGCGAACCAACTGACACGAATCCCACCTCCTCCCTCCCTCTCTCACTCGCTACATACGGAATTGTATGGGGAACGTGCCGAATTACATGCTTTTTGCACTCGCGTTGCCCGGTTGTTGCAAGAAAACTAGCCATCATAAAAGGATCGTTATGGTGTCATTGGAAAGCTCTGTTTATGCCCTTTCAGGGATAGATACTTGTTTTACGCTCTGGGTCTTATTTAGGCATGAAAATGATCACGTAAACAGCCCTATTGTGGGTAAAAACACCCCGCTGGTGGCTACATATTATATACCGCCTAGGCCGCTCTTAAGGTGTTAAACAGGAGGCCCAGACTCGGGTCCTCTTGCTGCAACTTGCTCAGTTTGTTTCTAGGTAACTCCGTCAAGGCCACAGCGTATATCAGAAGGTTGAGTCGGTATCACTATGTCAGACTCCTTGTCCGGCACTAGGTCACCTCTACCAGTCTCGGTAGCCTCACTGGGGTCAGCCAAGCCCACAGATGTCTCCGGACCAGTGTCATCTACTGTAGTAGTGCATCATGGGATGGCCCGCACTCATGGCTGTCGGCCCCCGCATCCACTAAATCATCCACCTGTTGCGCCAAATGTGCCACTGATTGGGTCACTGCACCAACAGGGAAGATAGAGTCCATGTTATCTTCTTGCAAACAACCACCACCAGGGGGCACAAAAGCAGCCTCAGCGACGACTATAGGAGGCGGGAAAACTACATCCCCTGCCAAGTCAGTCCAGAGCAAAAAGTCCACCCCCTCAACTGGCAGAGTGTCCACCATAGCCACCTTACACTCGGCAGTCAAAAGTGGGCACTCTAGGGTCACCGGGACTAAATCACAGAATTGTTCACTGTTGATTCTCCTGCACATAACAAACTCTCCTGTGCTAATAGGTCCCCCTGTCAGGTTGCGACACATGGATTGTTGCGCACCAGTATCCTTAAACACCTTGACAGGGTAAGTCTGCTCCCCAACCCGTACATA
Organism: Paralithodes platypus; assembly: GCA_032716605.1. NCBI lineage: Eukaryota > Metazoa > Arthropoda > Malacostraca > Decapoda > Lithodidae > Paralithodes > Paralithodes platypus. The sequence continues at coordinate 36,289,270 of CM064548.1, read as the reverse complement.
TCCATCATGTATGAATGGCAGACCCCAATCAAGGGAAGTCTGGTTATGCTCAGGTGGTGATACTATCTGGGGCGGCAAAGTGCTTACTACCCTGCTTCGCGCTGGCCAACACTGCCGCCCAAACTCACCAGTACCTGGCTTGCCTTTCACAAGCACCTCCCCTAGTGTCGCCATCAACTGGACAGCCTTGGGTTCCTGGGTAGCCTTCCATTTAGCACACTGAGGTTTAATATGAACCACTTGCTTGCAAAAATAACATCTCACTTCCGTAGAAGCTTGCTGGTTGTCAGCCTTGGAATAATGTTGTGTCTTATTTGTGTTACCTTTGGGTGATGATGGGCGAGCTAAATACTGTGGCTGCTTGGTGCACAGGTCGGTCTCTCCTGTCACCAATGCTCCCCATGCACGTGCCATGCTGGGCTAGTGCAAAGTCATCAGCCCAAACTGCTGCTTCCCTTAACCCTCTCAGACATATGACGCGATTTTGAGCCGATTAGGGATACTTTAACCCTCTCTGACGTATGACGCGATTTTGAGCTTATTAGGGATACTTTAAAGCCTTTATTACCATCAGGGGTATTTAGAAACCTTTAGTTTATTTACTTCTACCTCTGCAGTTGTCTTTGAGTTAGCTGTGGGCAGAAAACTAATTTTGGAGAGGTAATTATAAGGGTGAGAGAACTCTATTTCTTATTGCTAATCTGGCAACCTCTGCGTCATATGAGTCTGAAGGGGTTACAGCCTTTGTTATCAACAGGGGTATTTAGAAACCTTTAGTTTAGTTACTTTAACCTCTGCAGTTGTCTTTGAGTTAGCTGTGGGCAGAAAACTAATTTTGGAGAGGTAATTATAAGAGTGAGAGAACTCTATTTCTTATTGATAATCTGGCAACCTCTGCGTCATATGAGTCTGAAGGGGTTAATGATTTAAACTGCTTTTCTTTTAATTTTGCCCCAATGTCCATTTCAACTATGCTGGTAAACTGCTCCATCAGCCAAACATCACACGCCGCCTCAAAAGTACCAGCCGACTCTGAATGCAGCCACTTAGCTAAAGTATCGCGTAGGTACCTGGCATATTCCACGTGCGAGTCCGCCTGGTTCCTCCGAGCCCCCCTGAAGGCCAACCTGTAAGCCTCAGGATTCAGCTCGTAGGCTTTTAGCACAGCCTATTTAAGTACATCATCCTCCAGCTCCTGCACTTCTAGGCGATCGTATGCATCAAGAGCCTTGCCTTTTAAAACATTAGACACCAACACTGCCCAGCGTTGCCTCGGCCACTGATACTCGTGGGCCTTCTTCTCAAAATGCAAGAACCACTCCGTGACCTTGAGTTCATCGAAGGGCGGCACGAGTTTCAGCCGTCGAGACAACAGTACCTCTTCTGCCTCCTCCTTAGATGTATGACCAGCATTAATCCCTTGTCGTCTTTGCCCACTAGTTTCCAACTTCGTCTTCTCCAAATTTACCTCCCTATCTCTCTGTCTCTCTTCTCTCTCTATCTCCATCCTCCTCAACTCAAGCTCCCTATCTTTCTGTCTCTCTTCTCTTTCTCTCTCTCTCTGTCTCTCTTCCATCTCCAATCTCCTTAGCTGCAGCTCTACCTCTGGACTCAGTCTCGACCCTATCGGGGTTATTGGAGGAAACTGGGCGTAAGGGGGAACATTGTGCTGAGCAGCCACCGTATGAGTGGCAGTGAAATGCTGGGGTGTGGCCTACGATACATGGGGGGATAAATTAGGATACTGAGGATTGCTAGCATAACTTGAAACAAATGTACTGTCCATAGGGGCATGAACATGAAGGGGCCGTACTAATAGGGTTAAATGCTGACGGTGGAGGCGTGGTGGCAGGTGCTGTGGTAATAGTAGGAGACTGCCTAAATACAGTATCACCTTGCTCTGGAGTTGTTGCTCCACTCCAGTCCCCAGTAGAATGATAACTAGCCTGACAGATAGGACGCTGTGGCACATGCTGGATGGTGCCATCATCCACAACACGAGTACTAGCTTCCTGAAGACCATTCTGCTGTGCCACTAGCTTACACACCTCTTGAACTAACTCTGCCTTAGCCATACCACTGCACCTCCAACCATGCATCTCCAACACACGTCTTAATTCATCACTACTCCTGCCAGCAACCTCTCGACTAAGTTGGGTTCCAATAAACTGCCATACGTCCTCCTTCCCCATGATATGATCAGGAATGTAATCAACATGCGACATCTTAGCAATAGTTGTGGACACGGGTTAATGACATAAGAGTACTATGTCCGTAGACTTTCAACTACAAGAAAATATTTTCTGACGATCTAAATATAATTGCTTCACACCACAAGAACTCTATACTATCACACTATGCTATCCTGAGGTCGCCACTGTTACGAGGGGAGCCGGGGCAACCAGATGCTTAACTAGCCTAGCCCACAGCACTGTACTACCATGCAACAGACACGCTCTTAACCCTTTCGCTGCGGGTGACGTTCTGGAACATCCTGGCAAGATACAGCAATTTCCAGGTTTTAAAAGCCTGTAAAAACCGTAAAAATCGAGTGTCAGTGGGCGGGAGCGTGAAGGGCCCATCTCCAACCCTCAGAGCAGCGAGCGGCTCACTGAGGTAGACTGTCTCACGCAGGTTTCTCTCTGTGTCTCACAACAGTGTAGCCAAGCGAACACGTGCTACCAAATAGCGGGTTTCCCGCGTTTCACTAGCACCGCTGCGGGTGAACCAGACCACGTGCGGGGCCCGTTCTCGTCTCATTTTGAAGCTATTTTCGCCTAGTTTTCGGCAGAATACAGTTCATTTAATGCAGATGCTTGAGTTATCATTCAGGAGTGCCTGAATATGCCCTAAATAGCCAAAACACCCCACAGAGAAAAGGTTAGTATCTGACTCAAACACCAAGACACGCAGGTTCTCTAGGAAAAATGGTTATCTTCCACTTTGCTCTATTAAAGCAGTATCAAGGAGACACAAAAATATCTAGTGTCCCCGAGTCTAGTCCATAGTGCGTGTAGCCAGCAAGAGAACTTCTAAGGTTATTCTAAACTGCCCAAATATGACCTAACCATACCCCTACTAGACTCCCAGACCAATCTATATCATGCCCAATCGCTTAGGAATTGAGAACAATACAGAGCAAAAACCATGGAAAGTCCAGTGCAATAAACCTCTGTGCCACGACTATTTTCCCTAGCCTATGTCCTAATAATACACCGAGTGGCTCTCTTCAGCACAGCTCGGCGGTGGTGTTGTAAGGGGTAAACAACTTTAATAACTTAACCCTTACAATATCATCTGGGGTTAGCTCAAAACACCCGAGTACAATGGGGGCAACCTCACCTAGTAACAGGCTCCACCCCTAGTCCCTGACTGCCACCGAATGTATTGCTGATAAAACTAAACAAGGCACAAGGGTTGGCATCTTAGTAGGTTGAAGACTGGCTGCCACCCCCTAAAGGGTTAACTAAGGCCCGAGTTAAAGGATGCTGTGTGGTGGAAGGGAAAAAGACAGTAGCCTATTATGGCACTGCAGGCCTACACACACACCCAACAACCTCGTTCCTCAAAGGCCTACCAAAAACTAAGTAAACAGGTCAATCCTCAAACCACTAGAGATACCAACCAAGAATAATATTCACACATAAATATAATAAACACTGCAGCAGATTAATGGAAACGACATGGAAGAATAAAAGGAGAAGCTTATACTCTAGATTGCCAGGGATAAGAAATGCAGTATCTCTAACAAATGCAGAAACTCCTGTATGCAAAATAATAAAGATAGAACAATATTTTATGATTTAAATGCCTCCCAGACTTGCTCTGCTACTACTCAATAAGGAACAAGGAAAACATATGCGGTATCTAGGGAAACATTGAAGCAAGCCTGGGACAGACTCCACAGCATGTGTGCTCTGCAATGGGTCCGTCGCTCGAGTGGCAGTCATGTGAACACGAGAGTCCCAGGAAGGGAGGAGAGCTCCAGAAACTGTCAGACTCAACAAGTAGTCCAACCGGTACACAAAAGCAACCAAGTAAACACAAGGCATCATTGTGCAAACTTATGATAACGAAAAACAATCCCCGAAGGACAAAGAAGTAATTATACTCGTGGCAACATAACAGTGCTATCTTTTGTAGCAACAGAGGAAAGACGTATAGCAACCTAGCTTCTCGCAGGGCCCTCCCACCATAGGCCTCGTGACTGTAACTCACTCACAAATGACATAGGTTTACAAAACTCATTTGGGAGTGACAATATATAATTATACGGTATATATATATATATATATATGGGTATGTATAAATATATATATATATATATATATATATATATATATATATATATATATATATATATATATATAATATATATATATATATATATATAGTAAGACTATTAAAGAAGTAAAGCTGTCCTCAACGCCATCTTTATTTCCACTTTTCTTCTTTACATTTTTTTTACAAATTTTCGGCCCACATCAGGGAAGCCACAATCAGGTAAAACACATGATCCTTGCAAAAATGAAACCTACAATTAATGCACAGTAAAAGTGGATCCATTATGATTAAACATTTAAAAGTTTAGCAAAACAACTGAACATATGAACACATTAAATCAGCCTAGATCACAAATAATCGTAACTCCTCAGTCAAAATTTAAAAACGCCTTTACATTTTATCAATAATCATGTTTCTATACTATAACCTAAAAACGATCACATCTACAAAATGTTACTTACTAAGCCAGCAAGAGAAAGGATAAAGCACATCCACACTAAAGAAAATTCCGTGGACAAATGAAGGTTGACAACAATATAAGTGAGAACTGACCTATCTACCCTGAACTTTAAGAAATATACTAAACATTTAGAAAATAGCTATCAATCAGCAACTATCTAGACTAAGAGCTTCGAATACACACCTAATCATTACAATAAACCCTAAATGACATTATCACTAAGCTACAGAGACACACAATTAAGAAGTATTTGAACTATTAAGCTCAGGGTTGATTTTCCGTATAAGCAATTTCTCTCCATTGAGTGCTTCACTTTGACTCTTGAATCTACCAATTATTTGAAAATTATCTGTTGTGTATGGATGATCTTGTTCTCTTGCATGATTTCTAATTACGGAAAATGATTTTGTTTGCAAAATTTGACCGGATCCGTGTCTCTTACCAATTTGCTCGAACATTCTAACCTTGAATGAACGTCCTGAACATCCAATATACCTGGCCTGGCAGCTAGGACATGCGAATTGATAAACATGTTCGAGCACAATTGGTTAGGTATTTGATCCTTATGTTGGAAAAAGTTATTAATTCTAAAATCATTAGTGAATACAACTCGAAAGTTGATAGCCGGGAAATTGTTATTCAAAAGCTTCAGCAAATGCTTCCTATACTGATAGCTAACTTGACCATAATAAGGCATTTTCACATAATTTATTAGCTTGGGTACTTCAAATTTTGGCACCTCTACTTTACACATTTTATCATGTAGGAATTTCTTGAGGATTTGATTAAACAATTCCACCGCATAATTATTGCTCACAAAATATTCCCTGAGCCTACATAATTCATCATGAAGAATGAAATAAGAAGAACATATGTCATAAGCCCTATTTAGTATTGTACGGATAGACTTGACTTCATCAATATTGGGAGTGAAACTAAACCAATTGAGTCCCCGATTATTGAATGTGTGTTTTCTATAAACACCTGTTATATTTCCTTGTTCCGTTTTCTTAACCAAAACATCTAAATAAGCTAATTTACCATCCTCTTCCTTTTCACATGAGCACTTTATATTTGTATGTTGACTATTCATGTGCTTTAATTTTGTTTGATTAGCACAGTCATTTTCAAAAATAAAAAACAAATCATCAACAAGCCTTCTATAATATATGGGTTTACAATTAATAGGACAACTATTCAACCATATGATCTCCTTAATACACAAAAATGCATTCGCAAAAAGGGGGCCTAAGCAAGATCCCATACTTATACCGTCTATCTGATTGAACAAAGAACCATCAAACAGAAAACAGGACTCCGATGTAGCAAACTTAAGTAATTTTTTAAGAACAGATTTGCCGAGATTATAAACACTCTTTGGGTCATACTTATCTAAAATTATGTCAATTGTTTCATTTAATGGGATATTCGTGAATATGGATTCCACATCAAAACTAGTCATTAAGAAATGAGAAGGTAAATGTAAATCTTTATCTCCTTGGCAAAACATTTAGAGTTCGCTAAGTGTATTGATTAGTTGTGAGCGGGGATACTAAGGGTATATGAAATTTTGAAAGGTTGTAAGCTGCAGTATTGATACAAGAATGATGGGTCTTAATGGTACGTTATCTTTGTGAACTTTGGGCAACCCATAGATTGTTCCTGGGTTTGAACCCGAGGCATACAGCCAATTATACACATCAGATCCTATCTTCTCCTGATGGTCCTCAGTATTCTGTTTAATTTATCTTCCAACCTAATTACATTATCAAAATACTTCCTTTAACCTTCTTGAACGTAGTCGTATCAGCAAATATACCATTCATTTTACATAGATAACGTAAGAACATAAGAAAATGGGAGTCTGCAGAAAGCCGATTGGCCTAAGCAAGGCAGATCCCTGTCCCACACAACCCAAATCAATTACAAGGCCCAATTATAGGCTCAACACTCGTAATACCCTGAGGATCATCTTACCAAAACGGTTAGAGATTTACACAGGATTATGGGGTCTGCAGAGCGCTGATTGGCCCAACCCGGCTGATCCCCCTTCACACCCAACCCTTCTTGTCCATATGCTTATCCAATTTTATCTTAAAGCTCCCTACAGTTTTAGATCCCACTATAGCACTTGGTAGTCCATTCCACCCATCTACAACTCTGTTACCAAACCAATATTTGCCTATATCTTTTCTGAAACGAAATGTATCTAATTTGAAACCATTGGTACGAGTTCTTTCGCTATCACTGAGCTTTAGTACATTTGTCATGTCCCCTTGTTAATCCCACTAACCCACTTGAACTCCTCTATCATATCCCCTCTAACTCTGCGTCTCTCTAACGAATGTAAACCTAATTTCTTCAACCTTTCTTCATACCTGGTGGTGTAATGGTTAAGGTGGCAAAAATATGTGTGTGATAACCCGGGTTCGAATCCCGGTGGATCATATATACTTAATAATTCATTGGGGGTGTGGTGGTGAGATTTATAAAAATAATATTATGGATAATTTTTGTCATTCTACGCTGTACTCTCTCCAATGAATCTATGTCCATTCTGTAATAAGGACACCAAAATTGGACAGCATAATCCATATGGGCCCTCACTAATGACAAGTAAAGTTTTACGATAACATCAGCAGTTCTGTTACTCACACTCCTAGAGATGACCCGAGAATCCTGTTTGCCTATTACGAACGCCTATACACTGTTTTCTAGGCTTCAAATCAGTGCTAACAAACACACCTACATCTTTCTCGCAGTCTGAATTTTCTAATTCTAAATTACCTAGTTTATATTTAATATTGTTTGCATCTTCCCTATCTTTAATACCTTGCATTTGTCAATGTTAAACTTCATCTGCCAATTTACTGACCATTCATGTAAGGTATCTAGGATCCCTTTGGAGGCACTCTATATCGCTATCTGAATCAATTGATCTCCCCATTTTTATCGTCTGCGAATTTACTTATCCTACTAGTTATACCTAAATCTAGGTCATTATGTCTATAAGAAACAACAGGGGACCTAATACCGATCCCTGGGGACACCACTTTTGACTGCTCCCCACTCTGACTTGGTACCATTTATGCTGACTCTCTGTTTCCTACCAATTAGCCATGCCCTAATCCATCCCAACAACGCCCCACCTATTCCATGTGCCTCAACCTTTCTCATCAATCTCTCATGAGGGACTCTGTCGAACGCTTTACTGAAATCTAAATATATAATATCGTATGCCTTGTCATTATCTACTGCTTCATATACCTCTGAGAAAAAACTAAGCAAATAGAGGCAAGAACGTCCCTGAGTGAATCCATGCTGAGAAGAACTGATTAAGTTAAATGTTTCTAAGTGGTTTCTATCATTCCTAGCAATAATTGACTAGCAATAATTGTTTTTGAAAACTGGTTATTTAATGTACTGCACATTTCTAAATCATTTTCTGTCATTTCTCCTATCGAAGTTTTAAGGGGGCCTATGCTATCTCTAACTTTAGATTTATATAGCTGGTAAAAAGCCTTAGGGTTATTTTTTGAGTCATTGGCTATCCTGATTTCATAATTTCTTTTGTCTGTCCTTATACATTTTTTAACCTCTCTTGATAGATTCTGATAGTAAGCAAGTAGGTGAATTTCGCCTTTCTTAATTTTCGATATATTCCTCTCTTTTTTCCTAGAAGGTCTAATAGTCTATTATTCATCCATTTGGGTTGGTTCTGTGTTGATCTAAATTTTCTTTTGGGGATATATTTATTTTGCGCATTGTGGAGTGAAGAAATAAAATGATTATATGTAGCTGTCAAATTATCCTGAGTTAAGACAGGTATCTGAGAGAGAGTATGTTCATTAGCGCACCTGGGTCCACTTAATAGTTTAACCATAGGATCGACTCTTAAGGCTCGTCTTAATCCACCATAATTGGCTTTTCTGAAATCTGGGATAAGTGTCGTATTCTCTTTAGCCTTTCCTGTCCATTGTATGTTAAAATAAATTGATTTATGATCACTATTTCCTAGTTGGTCTCCTATCTCTACAGTATTTATCATTTGTTCATTATTACTGAGAACTAAATCGAGGATATTATACCTCTAGTAGGCGAGTCTATGAATTGAAATAAAAAACTATCCTGTACCGCCTCATTAAACTCTTTTGAATCTGAGTCGCCGATTTGATGCTGCCAATCAATATTCGGAAAATAAAAAATCCCCCATAATACACACATTGCTAAACCTGCTGCTATTTTCACTTCCTGCCATAAAGCTGTACCTTCGTTTCTACTCATATTTGGTGGTCTATAAATAACTCCAATAATTATGGTCTCACTACCTTCGCTAACATCTACCCAAACACTTTCGTTATCAGGATTTAGTCTAATACCTGATTTAATACAGCTTTTTAAAGAACTCCTGACAAAACATTGCTACTGGGTCATTCTTGTCTAGCAATACCACTCCTCTGCCCTTATCAGGTTTTACAATTACAATGGAATCGTCCTTCCCGAGCGCTTTCAATAATTCCAAGTCACTAAGTTTGAAAACTGACGACCATCCTTTTTTACATGTCTGTTTAGTTAAATCAAAATGTGTACTGCCAATTTCTTTAACCCTATCAATTAGATTACTAGCGTTAATTCCACTTTTCAGTAACCCTACTTTGGCGCAATCAGAGGACCGTGTTTATTAGCTTCTCTAACGAAAGAAAATGTTTGAGCCAATCAGCTTTATAAAAAGGAATGCAATTATCTAATCCAAACGACAACAATTTCTTCTCTCTTCATGTTTTACTAGAATAGTTAAAGAAAGATTTATCATTGTATATTGTAGGATGTATCCCTAAACCTATAAGTTTATGCTCATGTCTGGTCTTTATCTTACCTGAAATGCGTTGTGTGTGTTCTTTTATCTTCCACAGAAATGTCCAGTAGTCCAAAAAGCTAACCTGGCTTTTGAAAGAGCTTTTAAGCTGAACAAGTTTTTCCGAAAGAGCGTGTGTTCTAATTTCCCTATCCAACAGTTAATTCTGCCACTCTTTGTATGTTTCGGTCTTATTAAAATGTTTGTCATATATCAAATATCTATGAAATGTAGGTACTATATTATATTCATGACACCTATGTAGAAAGCCGATATCCTGTTCAATCTTATCCAAGTATGGTGTGTTTTCTCGAGTCCACGATAGGTCGTTAGCGCAGGTCTGCAATATCTTGATATTAGTACATCCGTGGGTGGCCTAGGGCACCGTAATTTCCATAGTAAGACTATTAAGAGAGTCAAAGCTGTACTCAACGCCATCTTTATTTTCACTTATCCTTTTCAATTTCTTCACACATGTTCGGCCCACACCAGGGAAGCCATCACCAGGTAAAACACATGATCCTTACAAAAATGAAACCTACAATTAATGCACAGTAAAAGTGGATCCATTTATAATTAAATATTTATATGTTTAGCAGAAAAACATGAACACACACATGAACACATTAAATCAGCCTAGATCACAAATAATCGTAACTCCTCAGTCAAAATTTCAAAACGCCTTTACATTTTATCACTAATCATGTTTCTATACTACAACCTCAAAAGTATCACATCTACAAAATGTTACTTACTAAGCCAGCAAGAGAAAGGATTAAAGCACATCCACACTAAAGAAAATTCCTTGGACAAATGAAGGTTGACAACATATAAGTGAGAACTGACCTATCTACCCCGAACTTTAAGAAATATACTAAACATTTAGAAAATAGCTATCAATCAACAACTATCTAGACTAAGAGCTTCGAATACACACCTAATCAGTACAATAAACCCTAAATGAATTATCACTAAGCTACAGAGACACACAATTAAGAATTATTTGAAATATTAAGCGAAGGGTTGATTTTCTGTATAAGCAATTTCTCTCTATTGAGTGCTTCACTTTGACTCCTGAATCTACCAATTATTTGAAAATTATATGTTGTGTATGGATGATCTTATTCTCTCGCATGATTTCTCATCGCGGGGAAAATGACATTTTTTGCAAAAACAAATCTGGAACTACTTACAGCAAACCCTTCTTTGTATCCTCCTACTATCTCTATCCTCAATTTCAAGCCAAAGGTGGAGGTTGCGTATATGTGTCTCAACCAATCTTGCTTTCTCGTGTTCCCAACTTAGACTCTTCTGAATTCTCAACTTCTGGCTAAAAGCTTTCTTGTCACTCCAAACTAAATATTTCTGCTCTGTTGATCTCTCCCCTAATTTTACCGACTATCCAAAGTTCTTGACTATCTAACTTCTAAAGTGGAACACAATCTATCCACCTCTCCTTTCGCAGAAATCTCCATCGTAGGAGATTTCAACGTTCACCACCACCAATGGCTCTCCTCTGTTTCCACTGACCAACCGGATGAACAAACCTACATCTTTTCTATCTTATATTACCTAGAGCAGCTGGTCCAGCAACCCACCCGTATCCCGGATCGCTTTGGAGATCGGCCCAACATTCTTGACTTATTTCTTACCTCTAACCCTTCTGCTTATACTATAAATCTTTTCTCTCCTTTGGGCTCCTCCGACCATAAATGAATATCTATCACCTGTCCCATCTCTCCAGTACGGCCACCCGATCCTCCAACCGGCGGCGCATGTGGCACTTTTGCGCTGCCGACTGGGAGGCTCTTCGGCAGTATTCTTTGATTTCCCATGGAACGACTTCTTCTTCCGTGGCCGGGGACCCGCGGAGAGGGCTGAACATGTTACCGAGGTAATCCTCTCGGGCATGGAAGCATAAATTCCATTTTCTTTCTCTCAGTCTAATGCAACAAAATCTTGGTTACTCACGCTTGTTCTACTGCTGTCCGCAACAAGGAGGAAGCATTCAAACGACGCCTTAAAACTAAAATGAATTTCATACTTCATATGTTTCTGCCGGAATCAAGCCAAATTTTCTTCGACTTGCCAAGCACTCTTTCATCAATAGTAAATGCACTGAACTATCCAACTCTAGCTCTTCCCAAGCTTTCTGGCATCTAGCCAAAAACCTCTCCAACAATTTTTCTTCCTCGTCTTTCCCTCCCCTTTTCCACCCTGAAGGCATAACCATCACTTCTTCCTCTGACAAAGCTGAACTCTTCCCTCAAACTTTTGCTAGAAACTCCACCTTGGATGATTCCGGTGCTATTCCTCCTTCTCTACCCCCCTCTCTCCTACTTATGCCTTATAACTTGATATTTTCTAAAGATGTACTTTTACATCTCTGGGCTTAATGCTAAGAAGGTGGATGGTCTGGACGGTGTTCCTCATGTTGTACTAAAAAACTGTGCTTCCGTGGTAAATCCCTGCCTAAGCAAACTCTTCCACCTCTGTTTCTCCTCTAACCCCTTCCCTTCTTGCTGGAAGTTTTCTCTCATTCAACCTGTCCCAAGGAAGGGTGACCGCTCTCAACCCTCCAACTATCATCCAATTGCTGGTATCTCTTGTTTCTCTAAAGGTTTTGAAAAACTATTCTTGCTACCAAATTTATTAAGCATTTCTATTCCCATAATATACTCTCAGATTGCCAGTATGGCTTCCTCAAGGGTCGCTCTACTGGTGATCGTCTTTCATACTTACTAACTCTTGGTCATCCAACTTTCGGGACTTTGGTGAGATAATTTCTATTGCACTAGACATATCGAAAGCCTTCAATAGAGTCAGGAACAAATGTTTAATTTCTAAACTACCCTCCTTCGGTTTCTATCCCTCCATCTGTGCCTTGTCTCTAATTTCCTTTCCGGCCGTTCCATAGCTGCGGTTGTGGACGGCCATCGCTCACTTCCTCATCCCATCAACTCTGGTGTTCCTCAGTGCTCTGTCTTGTCTCCTATTCTCTTTCTAATTTTCATAAATGATCTTCTCAAGTGTACCTCCAGTCCCATCCCTTCATACGCAGACGACTCTACCTTACATTACTCAATTAGTTTTCCAGAACGACCCAGCTAGCAGTCCCTCAAAGACAAACGTAATGAAGCCATAGAACACTTAACTTCTGATCTAAAATATTTCCAATTGGGGAAGAGAAAACCTTGTTGCCTTTAATGCTTCCAAACCCCAATTGTTCCATCTGGTTATATGGCAATATGGTTTTAGACGATGTCGATCAACTCAGACATGCTTTGCCTTCTTACGCATCAAATCAACCAAGCTACAGACCAACGTGGTGAAACACATACAATAGCACTGGATATATCAAAGGCATTTGATAGAGTCTGGCATCAATCCTTATTGTCGAAGATGTCACACTACGGCCTTGCATCATAGTTCCACTAATTTCTTCTTATCTTCATAACAGAAAAATACGTGTAATGGTAGATGGCATTATTCTCAATTTCACTCAATAAATGCTGGTGTTCCCCATGGATCAGTTTTGGTCCCAATTCTGTTCCTCATTCATATCAATGATCTCATATCTACCACTCATAATCCAATACATTCCTACGCAGATGACTCAACACTCCACAGTTCCTTCACATTTACCAATTCTTCACCCAACCCAATCTTACAAATTCAAAAATAAACACTGCAATTTCTCTGAACCAGGACCTTTCTAGAATTGATGGATGGGGACAAAAGAATCTAGTTTCCTTTAATGCACAGAAAACCAAGTACATTCAATTTTCTAACCGACAGAATCTCAACACTCCTTATATTTTTTAATGATGTAAATATTCCCCCATCCCTTAGTATTGACATTCTCGGTGTAACATTAACTACTAACTTGAGGTGGACACATTATGTTAGAAGCATTGCTAAGAATGCCTCTAAAAAACTGGGACTCCTGTACAGAGTTCGAGAATTCTTCACTGACGAGCAGTTGGCCGTAATATTTTTTTTTTTTTTTTTTTTTTAAGAGACAATGAACGGAGGAAGGAAAAACACAGATAAAACAAAAAGGTCCATGTGCCTAAAGGCATCCTCCATTCATAAAATGTTTGTAACAACTGGATTTAAACATTTGTTGATTGTAAGTTTGTGGAAAGCAATTCGAGGGAAGTGAATTCCAAAGAGTAGTAGCTCTAGGGATAAATGAATTCTGATAAGCAGAAGTTCTGCATATATAAAAGTCATGTGCGTTCTCAGATGGATTACTGTTCACCTCTGTGGGGTGGAAGTGGAGTGGTTGCATTGAGGCAGTTGGACAAAATTCAAAATAAAGCTATTAGATTAATCAATAACCCTGCAATCACACAGGACCTTCCTACATTATCCATACGAAGAAACGTTGCATCCCTTTCATTATTATACAGATATTTTCACAGCAATTGTTCCGAGGAACTTGCTTCAATTGTGCCGCCTCTCAACGTCTTTCCACGTAGAACTAGGGCAGCTGAGATAGCCCATGAATGTACACTTTCTCCTCCACAATGCAGAACTTCTGCATATCAGAATTCATTTATCCCCAGAGCTACTACTCTTTGGAATTCACTTCCCTCGAATTGCTTTCCACCACTTTACAATCTACCAATGTTTAAATCCAGTTGTTACAAACATTTTATGAATGGAGGATGCCTTTAGGCACATGGACCTTTTTGTTTTATCTGTGTTTTTCCTTCCTCCGTTCATTGTCTCTTAAAAAAAAAAAAAAAAAAAAAAAAAAAAAAAATCTATCTACCGATCCGGAACTCCCAGCGGACTATTCCTTATTCTTCAACAATACAAAAATCAATCCTTCATCTTCTCTCAATATTCTTGGTGTCTCTATTTCTACTGCTCTCACTGGGAAGGACCATATTACCAGTCTTGCTAAGGCTGCTTCTCAGAAGCTGGGTGTGCTCAATAGCCTCAAGGGGTTCTTACCCCTGCACAGCTTCTTGTTCTGTACAGGGGCATGGTGCGCCTTGCATTGAGCATTATTCACATTTGTGGGGAGGATCCTCTCACACCGCACTCCTAGACAAAGTAGAAAGGAAGGCCTTTCGTATCATTAACTCCCCTCCACTCACCGACTCTCTGCAATCTCTCTCTCTCCGCAGCCAGGTTGCATCTCTCTCGCTATTCTATCGCTACTATAATAATCCTACTATAATGTTCCTCAGAGCTCTCCCAGTGTATACCATCTCCTGTACGTAGGGCATGTCGTACCCATCTTGCAACACAATTCCACCCCTACTCTATGCAACACTCTAACCCAAGAGTGAAACGTTGCTCCTAGATTTTCTTCTATTCAACAGCTGAGCTTTGGAACTCTCTCCCAGAATCAGTCTTTGCCTCTTCCTATGACTTGAATTGGCTTCAAGCTCCGTGTGTCCAGGCATTTTGGCTCGAACGCCCTTGATTTTGGCCCTGTCACTCTTTCAACTCTGAGGGATGCACTCGCTAGGGGCAGTTGTGCCTTTTGCCAATTTTACTCACAATGGTGGTGGGCTGGTCTATCAGGAAGAGGTGAGAGCTGAGCCGATCTCTGACCATACCCATTAGGCTTACTTTGACTGTTCCTTTTACTTATATATCTTCTGGATCTCAACGTGACGGCGTCGTTTCCGTGGATTGACCTCCCTACTGCCAACCATAGAAGCTTGGCCCAGATTGGGAAGCCAAAGCGTCACATTTTTCCCTTGCCCCTCAACTTTCCCCTTCATAATTGCTGAGGGGCACAGGGCCTTGGGTGGGGCTTTCGGTTTCCCGGGCGTTTCCGCACCTCCTCAGCTCCCTTGCCTATGGAGTCGGCTTCGGTCACATGGGCTTTGTTATGTGGTAAGCAGGGAAGGTTTTTTTTCGTGGGGGCGCTTTCGTTTATGGGCCTTGGGCCTTGCTCGAGATCTTGGGGCTGTGTTCGGCCAGACCAGCCCTGGGGCGACACAACACACAAACAAACAACTTCACTCACATAGATAGAAAAAAAAATATGGAAAGTCCAGAAGTTTAAGTGATATACTAATTTACCCCTTTGGTGGCCAAAAAACTCTTCCTAAATTGGTATATAAAATCGTTCTTTTAATTCATAGCCAGAATAAACTGTTCAAAATGCCCCACATCCTGATGGGTTTAATTTAAAAATAACTTAACCTTCCCAGGCCCACCCTTTGAGAATATTAAACAAAATTAATTTGATAGAAAAAGGATTGGCGGCCGCCGGGGGCCGCTTACTCCTAAATTACAGGCTTGCTATCGCTCGCCATGGAAAAAATCGAACACCGAAATGGCACAAAAGTCTAAATATAGGCCAACAAATTTTAAGCAAAAACGTCTTATAATTCGCTTAAACAATAAGGGGGTTAAATGTCTTAGCAGCTCAAAACGAATGGATGGCTAAACATTAGGGAAAAGGCAATCCAGACACAAAAACACTTTTAAACCTAACCTCAACAGTTTGTTTTGTTAACGGGACGTAATTTTGGCCTTAATCCTGAATATGTATTTCAACATGGACCACAGTTGTCCAGGCATAAAGTAAAGTCACACCATTTTCACTTTGTATTACCTTTAAGCCCCAAGTTCTTAAACTTTTTGAAGATTATGGACCGCATTTCAACAGGGGTATTATGCTGACCATTTTATACAGTTTTGAGGAAGGATCTGTGGGCCTTATAAGGGGAAAACGCTCTCTCAATTAACCCTCTTGCTTTCCATATATGTACCTTTCCAAATCTGAATAATAAAATAATCTAATAATTGCCCGAAAAAACAACAGGAATTAGGAATGCGTAATCGACTCCATTGCAAAGGTTCCCCAACATCTGGGGCTCTATAATTAGTTGTTGTCTCGTTGGAGGTTAGTTTCCTGATTCAAATGGGTGTTGCGCCATCTTATGTTATTGACTGTCTTATTGGATGATGGGGGGGTCCTGTGCTCGCCTTCCCTACCTAAAAGGTTCTAACCCCTTGCTCTCCCCCAATCACCCTACACCCTCACAACCATACTCCTTCATAACGAGCTCTAACCCCTTCCCGCCACCATCACCTTAACCACCCCCTCACAACCATACTCCTTCCAAACAGCGCGAACCCCTTCCCTCCACCATCACCTTACACCCTCACAAAACCATACTCCTTCCGACAGACGCTAAACACATTCCCTCACCTATCACCTTACAACCGCACAACCATACTCCTTCCTAACAGCCCTAACACCAGGCCCTCCACCATCACACGTACACCCCGGCAAACCTAATTACTCCTTCCTAACAGCTCTAACCCCCTCCCTCCCAACATGACACCTTACACCCTCACAACCACACCCCTTCCTAAACAGTCTTCAAACCACCGGCACGCTACCATCACCTTACACCCGCACAACCATACTCCTTCCTCACACGCGCGAACCCCTTCCCTCCCCAAGCACCTTACACCTCTCACAACCATACTCCTTCCTAAACAGCTCTAACCCCTTCCCTCCCACATCTACCTTACACCAGCACAAAACCATCACCACCTTCCCTAAAAGCTCTAACCCTTACCTCCACCATCACCGGACCCACCCGAAAACCATACGCTTCATAACAGCTCTAACCCCGCCCTTCCTCTCCCACATCACAGGACCACCCTCGAACAAACCAAGTAAGCCTTCCTAACAGCTCTAACACATCTTCCCTCCAACATCACACGAAAACCTAACAACCAATACGCATTACTACATAACAAGCTCTAACCCACCGGCCCTCCCACATAAAACGTGCATTGGCACGACAACCAGACTCCTTCCTAACAGCTCTAACCCCTTCCCTAAGCCCCCATCACCTTACACCCTCACAAACCATACTACTTCCTAACAGCTCTAACCCCGGCCCTCACACCATCACCCTTACACCCTCAAAACCACACCCCTTCCGAACAGCTCTAAAACACCGTCCCTCCACCATCACCTTACACCAGGAGCTAAAAACACATACTCCTTCCGAACAAGCTATAAAACAGCCCTTCCCCTTCCCCCAGCTACCTTACACCCTCACAACCACACACCTTCCTAACAGATCCTAACCCCTTCCCTCCACCATCACCGTACCACCCTCACAACCATACTCCTTCCGAACAGCTCTAACCACGTCCGTACCTCCACCATCACCCGAAACCCTTCACAACCACACCCCCGGTCCTAACAGCATATAACACACGTCCAGCCAACCATCACCTTACAACCCTCACAACCACACCCCTGCCTAACAGCTCTAACCCCCTACCTACAACCATCACGAGGTACACCCTCACAACCCCACTCCATTACTAACAGACTCAAAATACCCCTTCCCTCCCACCATCACCTTACACCCTCACAACCATCACCCCTTGCTAACAGCGAGAAACCCCTGCCCTCCACCATCAACCGGACACCCTCACAAACCACACTCCTTCCGGAACAACTCTAAACACCTCCCCTCCACCATAACCTTACACCCTCACAACCACACACCTTCCTAACAGCTCTAACCCCTTCTCTTCGCCCTATCACCCTACACCCTCAAAAAAACACCCATGCCTAACAGCTCTAACAACCTTCCCTCAACAAGCACCTTACACCCTTCACAACCACCACTCATGCCTAACAGCTCTAACCCATTCCACTCAACACCATCACGGGGGACACCCTCACAACACCTAGCCTTCCGAACAGCTCTATACCCCCTTACCTACCACATCAACAGCCACCAGCACAACCACACCCCTTCCTGAACAGCAGCGTAACCCTTCCCTCCACCATCACCCCTACACCCGCACAACCAATACTCCTTCCTTCAACAGCTCTAACCCCTTCCCTCCTCCATCCACCGTTCACCATCCTAACCACAATCCGTCCTAAACAGCTCTAACCCCTTCCCTCCACCATCACCTTACACCCTCACAACACACACCTTCCTTCCTAACCAGCTATAACCCCCTTCTCTCCCCTCTCACCCTACACCCTCACAACCCCACACTTTCCTAAACAGCTCTAACACCCTGCCCTCCTCCACCATCACCTTACACCCTCACAACCACACTCCTTCCTAACAGCTCTAACCCCTGCCCTCCACCATCACCTTACACCCTCACAAACCATACTCCTTCCTAAAAGCTCTAACCCCCTTTTTCCCTCCCACATGCACCATCTCACCATCACAAAACCACACCCGTTCCTAACAGCTGAACCATCTTCCCTCCTCCATCACCATACACACTCACAACCCATTACTCCGTCCTAACAGCCTTCGAACCCTTTACCTCCAACCATTCACGCTTACACCCTCACAAACCCAACACCCATTCCTAAAGTGCTCTAACCCCTTCCCTCCACCATCACCATTACATCACCCTCACAACCACACTCATGCCTAACAGCTCTAACCCCTCTCCCTCCCCCATCACCTTACACCCTCACAAACCACACCCCGTACTAACAGCTCTAACCCCTTTCCCTCCACCATTACCTTACACCCTCACAACCACACTCCTTATATCCAGCTCCTAAACCCTTACCTCCCCCATCATCTTTTGACACCCTTCACAACCACACACCTTCCGAACAGCTCTAACCCCTTCCCTCCACCATCACCCTACACCCTCACAACCACACCCCCTTGCTAACAGCTCAAACACAGCTTCCCTCCACAATCACCTTACACCCTCACAAACCACCACTCCTTCCAAACACAGCTCTAACCCCTTCCTTTCCACCAAAACCATATCACCCTCACAACCATGACTCCTTCCTAACAGCTCTAAACCCCTTCCCTCCCACAGCACCTTACACCCTCACAACCACCACTCCTTACCTAAACCAGCTATAACCCCTTACCTCCCACCATCCACCGTACACCCTCCACAACCACACCCCTTCCTAACAAGCTCTAACCCCTTCCCTCCACCATCCACATTACACCCTCACAACCCACAACCCTTCCCTAAACAGCTCCTAACCCCTTCCCCCGCCACAAGCACCTGACATCCTCACAACCACACTCCTTCCTAACAGCGATTAAACACTTCCCTCCACACCCCATACACCTTACACCCTCACAACCCATACTACTTACTAACAGCTCTAAACCCTTCCCTACCACAGCACCTTAACCACTTAAAACCACACTCCTTCATAAACAGCTCTAACCCCTTACTCCACCATCACATTACACCGCACAACCCACACCCAGATTACTAACAGCTCTAAACCCTTCCCTCCACCATCACCTTACACCCTCACAACCACACCCCTTCCTAACAGCTTTAAACCCTTCCCGGCCCCATCACCTTACACCCTCACAAAACAAGACTCCTTCCTAACCGCTCTAACCCCTTCCCTCCACCATCAAATTACACCCTCACAACCATACTCTTTCTAAACAAGCTCATCTAACCCCTTCTCTCCCCTATCACTCTGTACACCCCTAACCAAACCACACCCCTTCCTAACAGCTCTAACCCCTTCCCCTACACCATCACCTACACCATCACAACCACGCTCTTACTAACAGATCTAACCCCTTCCCTCCCCCCACACCCTACACCCTCACAACCACACCCCTTCCTAACAAGCTCTAAACCCCTTCACGCCACCATAACCTTACACCCTCACAACACCACACCCCTTCCGAATAGCTCTAACCCCTTCCTCCACCATCACCTGAACCATCACAACCCACACTCCTTCCTAACAGCTCTAACCCCTCTTCCCTCCACCATCACATGACACACTCACAACCTCACTCCTTCCTAGTACGGGTCGAAACCCCCGTCCCTCCACCATAACACCTACACCCTCACAACCACACACAATTCCGAACAGCTCTAACCTCTTCTCTCCACCCATCAACGTACACCCTCCCAACCCACACCCCTGCACAGCAACCCATTCCCTCCACCACCACCTTACACCCTCACAACCCACCAATCACCTTCCTAACAGCTCTAACCCCTCATCCCTCCACCATCACCCTACACCCTCAAAACCACACACCTTCCTAACAGCATCTAACCCATTCTCTCCACCATCACCTTACACCCGCACAAACCACACCCCTTCCTAACAGATCTAACCCCTTCCACTCCACCCATCATCACTTACACCCTCACAACCATAATCCTTCAGAACAGCTCTAACCCCTTCCCTGCCCCATCACCCTACACCCCTCACAACCACACTACTTCCTAACAGGTCTAGCCCCTTCCCTCCCCCATCACCCTACACCCTCACAAACCACACTCCTTCTAACAGACTCTAACCCATTCCCTCCACCATCACCATACACCCTCACAACCACACTCCTTCCTTAACAGCTCTAACCCCTTCCTCCCCATCACCCTACACCCTCACATCTTCCTAAACAAGCTCTAAAACCTTCCCCTCCCCATCACTCCTACACTCTCACCAAACCACACTCCTTCCTAACAGCTCTAACCCCTTCCCGCCACAATCACCCTACACCTCACAACAAAACTCCTCCTAACAGCTCTAACCCCTTCCCTCCACCATCAACTTACACCCTCACAACCCATACTCCTTCCTAACAGTTTCGATACCCCTTCCCTCCGCCCATCACCTTACACACCCTCAACAACCACACCCCTACCTAACAGCTCTAATCCCCATCTCTCCACCACTCACCCTACACCCTCACAACTACACACCTTGGTGGGTAGAACTATGCCACGTTTGTACAGCTAATGACAAATGTTAGTGTGCTCTTTTCGATTTTCTTTATGCAAATATATCCATTTCGATTGATGTTACAAGACTCAAGTCAGGTATACTGTATATAATATACATAAATAGTATGCAAATGACAAATATATAACATATTTGAGGCTGAATATAAATCTAAATTGATTATTCTTGCATAAATGTACAATCACAATAGCTCACAAAACATAAGTTTGGGAGTCGCTGTACAGTGTAACACCTAACATATCTCGATAATGTCTATGAATTTTTCGCGGGTTCACGGTGAGGCAGGAAAGAAAGGCGACGGGGCTTTGTCGATGACTGTACTTCCAAACCTTCATTCGTTGGCCCACTCCTTTCTGACGGCTTCGATTTAGGTATTTTCTAGGCTACAGGAATTGTTTTGTTTACGGTACTGCTTTGCTTGTAGAAACTGGAGTTGTGGTCTTCAACTTAAAGACGGAGGTGTTAATTATCTGGTTTTCCCCCTTCTACTCATGTTTACACACTTAGTTTTGAGATTCTAAGACGATCTCTACATTAAATTGGCGCTCTTAAAACCTTTCACCCCATACCATTGTTCATATTAGACAACTTGCGTAGCTATTTAAGTGCTAATTTTTCCTGGTGAGC
>CM064548.1:36210006-36267198 GCA_032716605.1 Paralithodes platypus | reverse complement strand
CCTGAGCAGCAGTGATGCAGCGCTCCAGCACCTGCTCGGTTCATACCCCACTGTTTGTGCCGAGCACCCAGGCCTCACAACTCATGCGGTGCACGAGGTTCCGCTGGCAGGTCACTTGAGTGTTAGTACACCGTAGGCCTCGTTGTTTCAGTGGTTCAAGGTGGGCGACGAGGCTTTGGCATGGTTGTCAGGTCAGGGTCGACCCATGGCTGCTAAGGGTGGTGGTCAGAATCAGGACATTGAGCAGATTGGTGAGGTTGGCTGAGGAGTGGATGCGCCCGGTCGTCGCATAGCCTCCCAATGCTGCCCTACAAAGTACAAAGGAGTACAAAGGAAATCAAGCAACAACAGATCTAGTGACCCTTCTAGGTTGCTTGTCCTCCAAAACACTGAGGATCAAGTGTCCAAACAGTGGTTTAGAGTGGGTAAGGGAACATTGGAAAGGGAATTACTGCCCTGGAACTAATATCCGTGGCAGGATTAGGAAGTTAGTAGGGAACAGATGGGTTAGTAACTGAGGGGGGGATAAAATAAAGTTATTCATTTACAAACGCAGTCAGTCGCGGGTTTGATGCGAGATATTTGTCTAGGCGGAGTTTAAATGAATCAACGGTGATGCAGTCTATAACGTTTCGGGGAAGCCCATTCCACAAGTTGACAACTCGATTGAAGAAGAAATTCTTAGATTCGTGTGAGTTAAAAGATTTACCAATAATTTTGCAACCGTTTCCCCGCGTATAATTACATTGGTCGATAGTGAAGTAGCTTACTACAGTTCATATTGTCGATGCCTTTGATGATTTTGAACACTTGAATTAAGTCGCTCTTAATCTGGGCTGGGTTAAAGGAAATAGATTTAATTCTCTAAGACGCTCTTCGTATGGTTTGTTCTTTAGGATAGGTATCATTTTGGTAACTCTACGTTGAACTCGTTCTAGCTTGTTTATATCTTTTTGGTAATAAGGGCACCAGGATTGAACGCAGTATTCCAGAAGAGGGCGGACTAAGGAATTGTAAAGGGTTAGGATAACTTCTTTGGATTTATGCTCAAATGACCTGCCTATAAAGCCAATTATTTTGTTTGCCTTTTAACAACTTCTGAACATTGTTGACTCGGTTTTAGGTTACTCGATATTGTTACTCCCAGATCGGTTTCTCTGTTTACATTCTTAAGCTGAGTGCCATTCATCGAATAGTTTGCTTTCTTGTTTAGGTATCCGATATGTAGTACTTTACATTTATCCGCATTGAAACTCATTTGCCAAATTTGGGCCCAACATGACAATTTATCTAGATTGTGTTGCATATCGTCAACTTGTTCTTTTGAGAGTACGCTATTTGCAATTTTTGTATCGTCAGCAAATTTTGAGATTGTACAGGTGAGACCCTCATCTATGTCGTTGATGTAAATTAGAAAGAGAATTGGTCCTAATACCGATCCCTGGGGTACCCCGCTACTTACATTGGTCCATTTAGATGCCTTACCGTTTATGACTACTCTTTGCTTTCTGTCGCTGAGCCCTAGTAATATGCAACAGACTTACCATAGACCGACTGTATCTGGCCATGTCGCTGAAGGCGGTGATGCTGCGCAGGCAGATGTAGTCGCAAGGAATGCGGGGGTGCGCATGTACGGTATCGGCGGGGGAGCATTAGCAATTATGAACTGTGGGAGTGACTGCACAGGTGGTACAGATTGTCCCTCTCGTGACCTGGCTGTTCTAGGGACAAAGGTGGAGAAGGAGGGAGACTATAGTGTAGAAACTGCGGTCTCTGCTGGGTTGTGGGAGGGCAATGAGCATGTTGTTCGTCGAGATAAGTTGCAACCTCTTGTTCCTAAGCGTCAAGAGAAGTTGTTTACTAGGCTGTGGCAGTACGTCCGTATGTTTGTTGATTCTCCAGGCCTGATGTACGGGGTAGAATCCGACATGGAGGCTGGAGACAGTGCAAGGCTCAAATTGGCTCCCTACCGTATAAATCCTGCTCGAAAGCCTGTTGTAAAGTCAGAGCTGGACTACATGTGGACGAAGGGTCTGAGGGATAAGGGATATCGTGAGTGGTCGTTGCCAGCAACTTTGCAACCTGAATTAAATTGCAAGACCTGTGTGTGTGTTGATTGCAAGAGTTTGTGTGCATTATCCCTGACAGACTCCTATACCTTATCCAGAGTTGACGACACCATAGACCGCATCGGGGCTGCCTCGTTAATCACTAAGGTAGAAATAGTGAAAGGTTATTGGCAGGTCCCGTTGCCGGAGAGAGCTAAGAGAAGTGCCAGTCTTGTGATGAACTGGGCAGTTTATCAGTGCAGGGTGTTGTTTTGCTGCCGGAACACAAGCTGGATGTGTGGCATGTTAAGGGCAATGATAATGTTCTGGCTGATTGTTTGTCACGGGAGGGTATGTCTTAAGGAGCACCCTCGCCGTTCAGTCAGTGTTTGTTTGAGAGTGGAGAAAAATTAGGCTTGCCCCTGTAGTGCAAAGCCGCCAAAAACACTATTAAAAAATATAAAAACCTCACATAAAAACTCTTTCTTTTTTATAGTATATAAGTGCAGTATGTTACAGCAAGAATCTAAGACATTCTGAGTTTTTGTCTTAGTAGGCTAGGCTTCTTGAAGCTTGCTCGTTGAGCGTGATATAATTATTATGATGCTATTATTTGGGGGAAGTGTTGTGCAGATTTGTTTTTATAATGCAGTGTTTTATAAGAACATAAGAACATAAGAAAATGGGAGTCTGCAGAAAGCCGATTGGCCTAAGCAAGGCAGATCCATGTCCCACACAACCCCAATTACAAAGCCCAATTATAGGCTCAACACTCTAATACCCTGAGGATCATCTTACCAAACCGGTTAGAGATTAACGCAGGATTACGGGGGTCTGCAGAGCGCTGATTGGCCCAACCCGGCTGATCCCCCTTCACACCCAACCCTTCTCGTTTGGAGAGAGTACAGCGTAGAATGACAAAAAATTATCCATAATATTAGAAATCTTCCGTATGAAGAAAGGTTGAAGAAATTAGGTTTACATTCGTTAGAGAGACGCAGAGTTAGAGGGGATATGATAGAGGTGTTCAAGTGGGTTAGTGGGTTTAACAAAGGGGACATGACAAATGTACTAAAGCTCAGTGATAGCGAAAGAACTCGTACCAATGGTTTCAAATTAGATAAATTTCGTTTCAGAAAAGATATAGGCAAATATTGGTTTGGTAACAGAGTTGTAGATGGGTGGAATGGACTACCAAGTGCTATAGTGAGATTTAAAACTGTAGGGAGCTTTAAGATAAAATTGGATAAGCATATGGAGGAGAAGGGTTGGGTGTGAAGGGGGATCAGCCGGGTTGGGCCAATCAGTGCTCTGCAGACCCCCATAATCCTCCGTTAATCACTAACCGTTTTGGTAAGATGATCCTCAGGGTATAAGAACATAAGAACATAATGTTTGTGATTGTGCCTTGTTTTCACAACTTTGGGGAGTAGCTGGGTGAGGCGGGGTTTATGAGCATTCTGTCTGGTCAGATGTGGCGTTTACCTGAGGTTAAAACGTCCCACATCTTGGGCGGGGTGTTACGCTGGCCAGCTTGCCAGAATGTGGTCGTACTCGCTAGCGCTCGCCAGGGCAGTGGAATGGGCTATAATAATCGTAGAACGATGTTCTTTCTTTCCTAGTATTCATGTAGGCACAGCCAGATCAGTGGTGGTCTTTGTTCTTGTCTGTGACACGTGGAAGTATTTTATATCAGTAATAGAGTATAAGATATGCAGTGTGAAGTTAAGGAGAAAGAGCGAGGTAGGCAGCGAGGTTGTATTATGTGCGTGTGAATGTACGTGTGCCTCCCTCGCTCGCGCGGGCTTTCCCACGCCCTTGATTGGCTGGCGGGCCTGGCGCGTCCTAGGACGCTTGCTTTTCATGACATAGTGGTCTGTGATTGGGTGCCGCTGTCCTAGTGTTGGTGCTGGGGGTGGTCCCCGCCGCGTATCTTCTGCAGAGCTTGGTACGGCGTGCTTGGTCCTACATGTCCTTTGCAATCTGTCCCCCCCATCTAACCCCCTGTACTACTATTTCTCTCTCTGAACTTCTTCTTTTTCATACTTCTCATCTTTATTCAATTACTTATCCCTTCTGGTTCTGCATACGACTTCCATAGTCGGCCAGTCGTATTACCAGCACCAGTTCTCCATATATGTTTGCACTAGCTTTAGGGATTATTAGAGTCATAGTCAAATGGTATTATAGTATTGGGGTGCTTCTAATTATTGAGTTGTTCTTTCCTAGTATTTAATGCTAGACAGTGGAAGGTATCTTTGGTCGTTGTCTGAGTTATGTATGTGGCAAGTCAGAGCCTGTACAACATCGACAAAGCTAGGTACCCTGTAACCCTTGTGCATATTTTTCCTTTGCGAGTGAAGCAGTATACAGGTGAAGGGCTTTTGCCTACTCTTACCTGTATGCTTGCTACCTCATTTTGTTGACCTTAGTGGAGCGCCAGGGCAAGACCAGATACTAGAGATCCGGACTTACCAAGAGAGCCTCCAAGTCACTTAACGTAACATAAGGGAAATCTGTTCAAGAGGAGACAGTAGGCTACGAGCATGCTTGCGCTCTGCCTAGTTTCCTGATACCTTTTATGCCACTGCTAGACTTTATTAGTGAGAAAGACAGCATTGTGTTTATTAACTTTCATTGTGTATGCTTTAGCAATTATTCTCGCCTTATTTTAGCCTAGGTTGATGCATAGTGCACAACCCAGTTTGGCTGATACGTTGGCTAAGGAAGTACTGTTTTCGAGTGGTTTTTATTAGTGCCGTCACAGAGTTGTTGCATTCCCTTGTTATATATATATATGTATCCTACTTATTGGTGTATTTAAGATACACGCTTTGATGTCCTGCCCCTGCATTATTTCTGTTCTATATTAACGAGCATCTTAGAGCATCAGACCTTTTCAGAAGATTCCTTATCTGATTGCTGTAGGACTAGACTTCCAGTGTTTTCATAGAGCATTGAAGTGTTTAGTGTTGAGTAGAGACTCACACTAAAGTTAACGTAAGCATATTTTTCCTTTATTAAATCTTATGATAGTTTATTCAAGCATTGTTATTACTTTAGAGCATTTTCGTAACGTAAGTACTCCTGTTGTGAGTTGGCTTTGCCGTCATCGGAAAGTCTTTGTAGAAGTGCACTAAAACCCAGTTAATTGATACCCCTTTATCCAGTAGATTAACTCTGGAGGGTTTTAAGTGTTTTGTTCACCGGCGTAATAGTTCGAGGGTTTGGAATTAGCGTACCGTTGTAGTAGATATATAATAACACATGGCCGTTGTTGCAGATATAGCCTATCATCTAGTCCATTATTAAGTGCCCTTGTTTATTTCGTAGTGCCGGTCGTAACAAGTGATTAGCTCAGGAACAGTTGAAAGCTTTAAGCGTAAGTTGGATTCCCATAAGAATCATATGGGCTGGGTGTGAATGGGAGCTGCCTCGTGTGGGCCGCGTAGCCCTATGCAGTTTCCCGCGATCTTAGGTTCTTATTATGACCCTAATGACCATTGAATTTGGCTCTCTGTCACTCTTTTGGCTTTGGGGGAGACAATCGTTACAGGCAGCCTGCCGTTTGTTTCCTCCATACACACATAAGAAAAAGTACTTATTGAAACGTTGTGCTGTCTTCCAAGTTGTATTGATCTGTACAAAAATGTGATAGGTTGTCCTACGTCGTATAATTATTTCATATGAATTGTTGCATATCATTCATTTCGTGTTTCTAATATATATGTATTGTAGATGTATACTTTTCAACTCATGTTGTTGTTATTTTCAGTCAACTTCAAATCGCTTAATAGTCAGATAAGTTTGAAGTTTGCGTTAGATGCTCTGTATAAGAATGTGTACATTACAGTTGTAACTTGTAAGGAAATAAGAAATCTAGTAAATGTCTTTGATTATGAACAGGCTCTTCTATCTATCTATCTATTGCCTGACGCCGTGATCCCTGAAGGGGTGGCCACGAACAAACCACCCCCATGCACCTCTGTCCCCAGTCAGTCGACGCCCCTCCCCCCAACCAGCACCGCCCTCGTTCATATACTTCCTCACTCCATCCTTCCACCTCTCCTTCCGTCTACTCTCCCTCTCTGTCCTTCCCCCTCGCTCTCGTACACCCTGTTAGTCATTCTCTCGCTTTCCATACGTTCCATATGGCCGAACCATCTCAAGTTGTTCCTTTTCACACTTTCCAGCACATCTACCACCACCCCACACCTCCTGCTTACTTCTTCATTACTCTGTCTATCCCTCCATGTAACTCCGCACGCACTTCTTAAGCAATTAATTTCCACTGCTCTCACTCTTGAGAGTCTCTTCTCAAACGTCCATGCTTCGCTTCCGTAAGTCAGTGTCGGGATTACCACACTATCATGCAAGGACTTCTTCAGGCTTTTAAAGTAGTTTATTGTAGTTAATATCAATAAAAAAAATAGGAGGTTAAGAGTTTAACGTGGACATACCGGTATGTAATACATTGGAAACCGATAGTCAAAATGGTGTAAAATGCATTTTTTTTTTTTTTTGGGGCTAGCATCATATACAGTACATCGATCTGGGTGTCCATTATATCTCGATACCTTCACCTGGCCTAATCAACGAGTCGAGTAATTCAGCCAAGTGAGATGAGTTCTAATATCTACTTACTGTAGTTCTACTGATGACTGAATTATACAGTATTTGATTGATTGTAATTCCCCTGAAACAGTCCAAATAAGAATAATAATATTATATAGATATACTTGTCATGAAGGAGCTTATAAAGGGTTTTGCTTGCATTCATCATAATAAGTAAATTTGGAAGGGAATGATAACATACTTAAGGAAATAACTAACACATTGATACTAAATTGTGCAAGGAAATTAAGTAGGATAATGCTAATCATATTATAGAACGTTTTGCTTAATACATATATAAATACATGTTTGCAATCACAAGTTAAACAATTGTGCAAATAATTAAAAGAAGAAGCAAAATTCAAGTTTGGGAAGCTTGAAAAGTTAAATGAAAGGTAGAGTTAATTGATTAACTTAAACGATTAGCTTTTAAAATTAACTTAACTTAACTAGCTAATACACACATTCGAGTTAACTTTACTTAACTTAGTTGATGAAAAAATAAAATTAACTTAACTGAACAAGTTAATTTAATGAGTTAATCGACCCAACTCTGTATATATATATATATATATATATATATATATATATATATATATATATATAAGAACATAAGAACATAAGAAAATGGGAGTCTGCAGAAAGCCGATTGGCCTAAGCAAGGTCAACGGCCTTGTGTCCCACACAACCCCAAATCAATTACAAACCCCAATTATAGGCTCAACACTCTAATACCCTGAGGATCATCTTACCAAAACGGTTAGTGATTAACGGAGGATTATGGGGGTCTGCAGAGCGCTGATTGGCCCAACCCGGCTGATCCCCCTTCACACCCAACCCTTCTCCTCCATATGCTTATCCAATTTTATCTTAAAGCTCCCTACAGTTTTAACCCTTAATTAGCGGCGAGCAACATAAGTCGAGTTAAAAAAAGCTGGACTATGTGGCGGCGCTCGACATAGGTCGAGTGGCAATTTCAGCACGTAATGTGGCTGAGAGAGAGAGACAAGTGGTGGCAGGAGACTAGCGAGCGTATGACTGCTCCAGACCACCGCGGCGAACGTACTGACACAAATCTCAGCTCCCTCCTCCCTCTCTCACTCGCTACATACTCAATTATGTACTGAAAGTACCGAATTACCTGCTTTTTGCACTCGCGTTGCACGGTTATTGCAAGAAAACTATCCATCATACAAGGATCGTTATGGTGTCATTCGAAAGCTCTGTTTATGCCCTTTCAGGGATAGGTACTTGTTTTACGTTCTGGGTCTTATTTAGGCATGAAAATGATCACGTAAACAGCCCTATTTTGGCTAAAAACACCCCGCTGTGCGGTACATATAATAAACCGCATAGGCCGCTCGTAAGGTGTTAAATCTCACTATAGCACTTGGTAGTCCATTCCACCCATCTACAACTCTGTTACCAAACCAATATTTGCCTATATATTTTCTGAAACGAAATTTATCTAATTTGAAACCATTGGTACGAGTTCTTTCGCTATCACTGAGCTTTAGTACATTTGTCATGTCCCCTTTGTTAAACCCACTAACCCACTTGAACACCTCTATCATATCCCCTCTAACTCTGCGTCTCTCTAACGAATGTAAACCTAATTTCTTCAACCTTTCTTCATACGGAAGATTTCTAATATTATGGATAATTGTTGTCATTCTACGCTGTACTCTCTCCAATGAATCTATGTCCATTCTGTAATAAGGACACCAAAATTGGACAGCATAATCCATATGGGGTCTCACTAATGACAAGTAAAGTTTTAAGATAACATCAGCAGTTCTGTTACTCACACTCCTAGAGATGAACCCGAGAATCCTGTTTGCCTTATTACGAACGCTTATACACTGTTTTCTAGGCTTCAAATCATTGCTAACAAACACACCTAGATCTTTCTCGCAGTCTGAATTTTCTAATTCTAAATTAGCTAGTTTATATTTAACAATTGTTTGCATCTTCCCTATCTTTAATACCTTGCATTTGTCAATGTTAAACTTCATCTGCCAATTTACTGACCATTCATGTAAGGTATCTAGATTCCTTTGGAGGCACTCTATATCTCTATCTGAATCAATTGATCTCCCCATTTTAGTATCGTCTGCGAATTTACTTATCCTACTAGTTATACCTAAATCTAGGTCATTTATGTATATAAGAAACAACAGGGGACCTAATACCGATCCCTGGGGGACACCACTTTTGACTGCTCCCCACTCTGACTTGGTACCATTTATGCTGACTCTCTGTTTCCTACCAATTAGCCATGACCTAATCCATCCCAACAACGATCCTCCTATTCCATGTGCCTCAACCTTTCTCATCAATCTCTCATGAGGGACTCTGTCGAAATCTTTACTGAAATCTAAATAAATAATATCATATGACTTGTCATTATCTACTGCTTCATATACCTCTGAGAAAAAACTAAGCAAATTAGTAAGGCAAGAACGTCCCTGAGTGAATCCATGCTGAGAAGAATTAATTAAGTTAAATTTTTCAAAGTGGCTTCTAATTTTCCTAGCAATAATAGACTCTAGCAACTTTCCTATGATTGATGTGAGACTAATGGGACGGTAATTGGATGCTATCGATTTATCACCTTTTTTGAAGATCGGAACTACATTTGCAAGCTTCCAAGCTTCTGGAACTAAACCTGTTTCTAATGACTTGTTAAATAAAAATGCTAATGGACTACTTAACTCATCTCTGCATTCTTTTAATACTCTTGCATATACCTCGTCAGGACCAGGCAATTTTTGAGGTTTCAGTCTGTCAATTTCCTTAAGCACATCATTTCTACTTATACTAACTGTACTTAACATATTTTCTATACTATCACTATATACCCTATTGACTTCTGGAATCTGTGCCAAATTTTCATTAGTGAAAACGGAAAGAAACTGACTATTTAATGTACTGCACATTTCTAAATCATTTTCTGTTTTTTCTCCTATTGAAGTTTTTAGGGGGCCTATTACATCTCTAACTTTAGATTTATATAGTTGGTAAAAAGCTTTAGGGTTATTTTTTGAGTCACTGGCTATCCTTATTTCATAATTTCTTTTTGCTTTCCTGATTTCCATTTTGACCTGTCTTGATAGAGTCTGATAGTATATATGTAGATGATTTTCGCCTTTCTTTATTTTTCTATATATTCCTTTCTTTTTTCCTATAAGATCTATTAGCTTATTAGTCATCCATTTTGGTTGGTTCTACGTCGATCTAAATCTTCTTTTAGGGATATATTTATTTTGAGCATTGTGGAGTGAAGCAATAAACTGGTTATATGTAGGTGGCAAGTTTAACTCTGGCATATCCTGACTTAATTGCTTAACAATAGGGTCCACCCTTAAGTCTCTTCTTAGCCCACCATAATCGGCTTTTCTGAAATCTGGGATAAGTGTCGTAGCATTCCCTGTCCATTGTCTATTAAAATAAATAGATTTATGATCGCTATTTCCTAGGTGGTCACCAATCTCTACATCATTTATCATATGTTCATTGTTACTGAAAACTAAATCAAGAATATTAATACCTCTAGTCGGCGTATCTATGAATTGAAATAAAAAACTATCTTGTACTACCTCAATAAACTCTACTGAATCGGAGTCGCCTATTTGGTGCTGCCAATCAATGTTCGGAAAATTAAAATCCCCCATAATGCACACATTGCTAAACCTTGATGCTATTTTAATTTCCTCCCATAACGATGTTCCGCCATTTCTACTCATATTAGGCGGTCTATATATAACTCCAATAACTATGGTCTCACTACCTTCGTTAACCTCTACCCAAACACTTTTATTATCATTATTTAGTCTAATACCTGATTTAATACAGCTTTTTAATGTACTCCTGACAAACACTGCTATACCCCCGCCCCTCCTACTTGTTCGGTCATATTTAAACAAACTATATCCTGGAATATCAAATTCTGCTAAAAAATGCCTAGATTCTGTATTAATCCACGTTTCAGTTAGTGCTATTATGTCTATTTTTTCTGTGCTAACGAGTGCTCTAAGTTCGTTCATTTTGTTACATAAACTCCTACAATTTGTATATACCCTCAACCTATTACTTTTATTTGCAACTAATTTTCTATTGTGTTTAGCTAACTTATTATTTCCTGTTGAACTACTAGCTCTAGACGGAAATTCTACTCTATCAGTATTCTCATCTTTACTATCAGTTACATGTATAGTGTTATCGATACTACTATTACACATCACTATATCCGCACTATCTTGACTGATTATTTCTATTTTACTCACTGGTTTGTCACATGAAGTACCTGCTCCATATGGAGACAGTATTTTACTTACACACCTAGGTTTTTTTAACGAAATCCCGCAACAATCTTGTCCAGTGAGCTGGCTAAGGTCGAAACTCCTAGTCGAGAAAGATGTACTCCATCCTGGGCATACAGTTCATCCTTACCATAGAAGTGGGTCCAGTTATCTAGGAATTTTATTGACTTTGCCTTGCAATACTTCTCCAGCCGGCTATTTACACCAATAACCCTGGAGGACCATTCCTTCCGTACCCCTCTTCTTGGCAGGATACTGTGTACCACAGGAAGTCCACCCTTCTCCTTGATCCTCTCCAGCATTTCCTGGTACTTGGTCAGCAATCCTCAGTCCTGCATCTCCATATGTCATTGGACCCCGCGTTGATGAAGATGATTGGGTTCTCCCCACCCACTTCTAGGACACCATCCATCTTCTCTGCCACCCTCCCGACTCCGGCTCCAGGTAGGCAGACAACTTTACTAACATGAGTGTTAGTAGCCCCGTCAAGGTACCTAACCATTGAATCACCGACAATGAACTTAGCTTTTTTCCGTTGTCGGCGTGTAGCAGGAGTTGTTGCAGCAACAGCAGCAGACTCCCCCCTCTCACTGCCTCGATGATCGCCATTTCATCGCCATCACTCTCATCAGCCAAGGTGCTGAAGTTGTTGTGGGTCTTTAGTGGCTGCCTTTTCAGCTTGCAGGCCGTTGCACTTGTTGACCCCACATTCCAAGGGGCTTCACGATCCCTGGGAACACTTCCGGTAGCCTCACACTTCTTCTCCGCCATAGCTAGTCTCAAGGCCAAATTTTCATCTTTGAGACACTGAATCTCCTGCTCCACACCCTCCAGTCTTTCTTGCAAAGCAAGACAAAGCTGGAGAGTATGGGAGGAGACATATATATATATATATATATATATATATATATATATATATATATATATATATATATATATGAGAGAGAGAGAGAGTGAGAGAGAGAGAGCTAATGGGTAGATGAATTCACGATCAAGACAATACCAATAAACCTAACAATAACATAACTTAAGATCCCCATCTTCAGATGAAATGATGAATAGCTTATCCGAGGTTTATGCCATGTATTTAAGATCTGATATATGTTATCATAAACACAAATTAAACCAGATATACGAAGAAAGTGTACGAGAAAGTACAACGCAGAATGACAAAAATGACCCATAATATTATAAATCTTTCAAATCTTCCATATGAAGATAGGTTGAAGACATTAGGCTTACATTCGTTAAAGAGACGCGCTGTTAGAGGGGATATGATTAGATATTATATAAAGAGGTGTTCAAGTGGGTTAGTGGGATTAATAAAGGGGACATGAAAGATGTACTAAAGCTCAGTGATTGCGAAAAACTCGAACAAATAAGAACATAAGAAAATGGGAGTCTGCAGAAATCCGATTGGCACACACAAGGCAGATCCCTCTCACACCCAACCCCAATTACAAGTCCTAATTATAGGCCCAGCTCACTAATACCATGAGGACCGACCTCACCATCAACGGTCAAAGCGTCAAACAATGGGGGTCTGCAGAGCGCCGATTAGTCCACACCCGGCAGATCCCCCTCACACCCAACCCATCTCGTCTATATGCTTATCTATTGTTTTCTTAAAGCTCTCTATCGTTCTTGATCCCACTATAGCACTGGGTAGCCTATTCCACCTGTCTACAACCTCACACCCAACCAATCTAGTAAGTACGGTTACTTTAAGTAGAAATGATGTGCTTAAGGAAATTGACAGACTGAAACCTCATAAATCGCCTGGTCCTGATGAGGTATATAGTAGAGTATTAAAAGAATGCAGAGATGAGTTAAGTTACCCATTAACATTTCTATTTAACAAGTCATTAGAAACAGGTATAGTTCCAGAAGCTTGGAAGCTTGCAAATGTAGTTCCGCTCTTCAAAAAAGGTGATAAATCAATAGCATCCAATTACCGTCCCATTAGTCTCACTTCAATCATAGGAAAGCTACTAGAGTCAATTATTACTAGGAAAATGAGAAACCACTTAGAAACATTTAACTTAATAAATTCTTCTCAGCATGGATTCACTCAGGGACGGTCTTGCCTTACGAATTTGCTTAGTTTTGCTCAGAGGTTTATGAAGCAGTAGATAATGACAAGTCATATGATATTATATATTTAGATTTCAGTAAAACTTTCGACAGAGTCCCTCATGAGACATTGATGAGAAAGGTTGAGGCACATGGAATAGGTGGGGCGTTGTTAGGATGGTTTAGGTCATGGCTAATTGGTAGGAAGCAGAGAGTCAGCATAAATGGTACCAAGTCAGAATGGGGAGCAGTCAAAAGTGGTGTCCCCCAGGGATCTGTATTAGGTCCTCTGTTGTTTATTATATACATAAATGACCTTGATTTAGGTATAACTAGTAGGATAAGTAAATTTGCAGACAATACCAAAATGGGGAGAAAAATTGATTCAGATAGAGATATAGAGTGTCTGCAAAGGGATCTAGATACCTTACACGAATGGTCAGTAAATTGGCAGATGAAGTTTAACATTGACAAATGCAAGGTATTAAAGATAGGGAAGATGCATACAAATGTTAAATATAAACTAGCTAATATGGAATTAGAAAACTCAGACTGTGAGAAAGATCTAGGTGTGTATGTTAGCAATGATTTGAAGCCTAGAAAACAATGTATAAGCGTTCGTAACAAGGCAAACAGGATTCTCGGGTTCATATCTAGGAGTGTGAGTAACAGAACTGCTGATGTTATCTTTAAACTTTACTTGTCATTAATGAGACCCCATAATTATGGATTATGCTGTTCAAGTGTGGTGTCCTTATTACAGAATGGACATAGATTCATTGGAGAGAGTACAACGTAGAATGACAAAAATGATCCATAATTATTATGTTCCTTCCAACAACCAACTATACTCCTAAAATCGATTAATGAAATTTTACAAACACATGTGGCAGTCCGTGGATTCGAATCCAGGATGCTCACACCGAAAATCAACACATTATGCATCGCACCACGAAGACAGTTAAAGAATGGTGGACACTGCCTACGATTTATTATGCAACTTCGAATCCTGCATATCAATCTAAGCATGTACACACATCCCAACTGCAACTCACGTAGGCTATGCATATGTGAATGGAAAGAGCAATTAATGGGGCCTTAACCACTAGGGAAGTCCTCTCGATAAATTACCCTGAACCAATATCAATTATTATGTTCCTTCCAACAACCAACTATACTCCTAAAATCGATTAATGAAATTTCCAAACACATGTGGCAGTCCGTGGATTCGAATCCAGGATGCTCACACCGAAAATCAACACCTTATGCATCGCACCACGAAGACAGTTAAAGAATGGTGGACACTGCCATACGATTTATTATGCAACTTCGAATCCTGCATATCAATCTAAGCATGTACACATCCCAACTGCAACTCACGTAGGCTATGCATATGTGAATGGAAAGAGCAATTAATGGGGCCTTAACCACTAGGGAAGTCCTCTCGATAAATTACCCCTGAACCAATTTCAATTATTATGTTCCTTCCAACAACCAACTATACTCCTAAAATCGATTAATGAAATTTTACAAACACATGTGGCAGTCCGTGGATTCGAATCCAGGATGCTCACCGAAAATCAACACCTTATGCATCGCACCACGAAGACAGTTAAAGAATGGTGGACACTGCCTACGATTTATTATGCAACTTCGAATCCTGCATATCAATCTAAGCATGTACACACATCCCAACTGCAACTCACGTAGGCTATGCATATGTGAATGGAAAGAGCAATTAATGGGGCCTTAACCACTAGGGAAGTCCTCTCGATAAATTACCCCTGAACCAATATCATATTATGTTCCTTCCAACAACCAACTATACTCCTAAAATCGATTAATGAAATTTTACAAACACATGTGGCAGTCCGTGGATTCGAATCCAGGATGCTCACACCGAAAATCAACACCTTATGCATCGCACCACGAAGACAGTTAAAGAATGATGGACACTGCCTACGATTTATTATGCACTTCGAATCCTGCATATCAATCTAAGCATGTACACACATCCCAACTGCAACTCACGTAGGCTATGCATATGTGAATGGAAAGAGCAATTAATGGGGCCTTAACCACTAGGGAAGTCCTCTCGATAAATTACCCCTGAACCAATATCAATTATTATGTTCCTTCCAACAACCAACTATACTCCTAAAATCGATTAATGAAATTTTACAAACACATGTGGCAGTCCGTGGATTCGAATCCAGGATGCTCACACCGAAAATCAACACCTTATGCATCGCACCACGAAGACAGTTAAAGAATGGTGGACACTGCCTACGATTTATTATGCAACTTCGAATCCTGCATATCAATCTAAGCATGTACACACATCCCAACTGCAACTCACGTAGGCTATGCATATGTGAATGGAAAGAACAATTAATATTAGAAATGTTCCGTATGAAGAAAGGTTGAAGAAATTAGGCTTACATTCGTTAGAGAGACGCAGAGTTAGAGGGGATATGATAGAGGTATTCAAGTGGGTTAGTGGGATTAATAAAGGGGACATGAAAAATGTACTAAAGCTCAGTGATAGCGAACGAACTCGTACAAATGGTTTCAAATTAGATAAATTTCGTTTCAGAAAAGATATAGGCAACTATTGGTTTGGTAACAGAGTTGTAGATGGGTGGAATAGGCTACCATGTGATATAGTGGGATCAAGAACGATAGGGAGCTTTAAGATAAAATTAGATAGGCATATGGACGAGATGGGTTGGGTGTGAGGGGGATCTACCTGGTGTGGGTCAATCGGCGTTCAGCAGACCCCCGTAATATTGTGTTAATCCCTGACCATTTTGGTGGGGGCAGTACTCAAGGTATTAGTGAGTTGGGACTATCATTGGGCCTTGTAATTGGGGTTGGGTGTGACAGGGATCTGCCTTGTATGGGCCGGTCGGCTTTTTTCAGACTCCCATTTTCTTATGTTCTTATGTTATCTCGTCTCTATGCCTACCGGTATATATTTTTTCTTAAAGCTCTCTATCATTTTTGATCCCACTATAGCACTTGGTAGCCTATTCCACCTGTCTACAACTCTGTTACCAAGCCAATATTTGCCTATATCTTTTCTGGAACGAAATTTGTCTAATTTGAAACTAATTGTTTTAGTTCTTTCGCTATCACTGAGCTTTAGTACAAATTTCGTGTCCCCTTTATTAATCTCACT
The DNA here is from genome assembly GCA_032716605.1 of Paralithodes platypus. Taxonomy (NCBI): domain Eukaryota; kingdom Metazoa; phylum Arthropoda; class Malacostraca; order Decapoda; family Lithodidae; genus Paralithodes; species Paralithodes platypus. The sequence continues at coordinate 36,250,960 of CM064548.1, read as the reverse complement.
AACCCACTTGAACACCTCTATCATATCCCCTCTTATTCTGCGTCTCTCTAACGAATGTAAGTCTAATTTCTTCAACTTTTCTTCATATGGAAGATTTCTAATATTATGGATAATTTTTGTCATTCTAGGTTGTACTCTCTCCAAGGAATCTATGTCCATTCTGTAATAAGGACACTAAAATTGAACAGCATAATCCATATGCGGTCTCACTAATGACAAGTAAAGTTTTAAGGTAACATCAGCAGTTCTGTTACTCAAACTCCTAGAGAACATAAGAACATAAGAAAATGGTGCAAAAAGACGATCGGCCCACACAAGGCAGATCCCTGTCACACCCAACACCAACTACAAGACCCAATTATAGGCCCAACTCACTAATTCCTTGAGCACTGACCCCACTAAAACAGTCAGGGATTAACACAAGATTACGGGGATCTGCCGAGTGCCAATTTGGCAACACCCGTCAGATCCCCCTCACACCCAACCCATCTCGTCCATATGCCTATCTAATTTTATCTTAAAGCTCCCTATCGTTCTTGATCCCACTATATCACTTGGTAGCCTATTCCACCCATCTACAACTATGTTACAAACCAATATTTGCCTCTATCTTTTCTGAAACGAAATTGATCAAATTTGAAACCATGTGTTCGAATTCTTTCGCTATCACTGAGCTTCAGTACATTTGTCATGTCTCCTTTATTTATCCCACTAACCCACTTGAACACTTCTACCATATCCCCTCTAACTCTGCGTCTTTCTAACGAATGTAAGCCTAATTTTGTCAACCTTTCTTCATATGATAAACTTCTAATATTATGAATCATTTTTGTCATTCTTCGCTGTACTTTCTCCAACGAATCTATGTCCATTCTGTAATAAGGACAGCAAAATTGGACAGCATAATCCATATGGGGTCTCACGAATGAAAAGTAAAGTTTCAAGATAACATCAGCAGTTCTGTTACTTACACTCCTTGAGATGAACCCTAGAATCCTGTTTGCCTTGTTCCGAACGCTTATACACTGTTTTCTAGGCTTCAAATCGTTGCTAACAAACACACCCAAATCTTTCTCACAGTCTGAGTTTTCTAATTCCGTATTAGCTAGTTTATATTTTGCATTAGTATCCGTCTTCCCTATCTTTAATACCTTGCATTTGCCAATGTTAAAATTCATCTGCCAATGTACTGACCATTCGTGTAAGGTATCTAGATCCCTTTGGAGGCACTCTATGTCGCTATCTGAATCTATTGATCTCCCTAGTTTGGTATCGTCTGCGAATTTACTTATCCTACTAGTTATACCTAAATCAAGGTAATTTATGTATATAATAAACAACAGAGGACCCAATACAGATCCCTGGGGGACACCACTCTTGACTGATCCCCACTCTGACTTAGACTATTTATGCTGACTCTCTGCTTCCTACCAATTAGCCATGACCTAATCCATCCCAACAACGACCCACCTATTCCATGCGCCTCAACTTTTCTCATCAATCTCTCATGCGGGACTCTGTCGAAAGCTTTACTGAAATCTAAATATATTATATCATATGACTTGTCATTATCTACGCTTCATACACCTCTGAGAAAAAACTAAGCAAATTTGTAGTTTTTGAGTGAATCCATGCTGAGAAGAATTTATTAAATTAAATGTTTCTAAGTGGTTTCTAATTTTCGTAGCAATAATTTACTTTAGTAGCTTTCCTATGATTGATGTGAGACTAATGGGACGGTAATTGGATGCTATTGATTTATCACCTTTTTTTAATATTGGAACTACATTTGCAAGCTTCCAAGCTTCTGGAACTAAACCGGTTTCTAATGACTTGTTAAATAGATGGGTAACTTAACTCATCTCTGCATTATTTTAATACTCTAACATATATCTTATCTGGACCAGGAGATTAATGAGGTTTCAGACTGTCAATTTACTTAAGCACATCATTTCTACTTATAGTAACCGTACTTAACCTATTTTCTATACTATCGCTATATAGTATATACCTTACGGACTTCTGGAAACTGAGCCAAATTTTCATTAGTGAAAACGGAAAGAAATTGATTATTTAATGTACTGTCCATTTCTGTCATTTTCTGTCATTTCTCCTATCGAAATTTTAAGGGGACCAATTACATCTCTAACCTTGGATTTATATAGTTGGTAAAAAGCTTTAGGATTATATTTGTTTAGAGATTAACCCGATAATCCATGTTGCCTTGTTACGAACGCTTATACACTGTTTTCTAGGTTTCAAATCATTGCTAACAAACACACCTAAATCTTCCTCCCAGTCTGAGTTTTCTAATTCCATATTAATAAACTTTCCACCAATAATATAGGTGGTGCCAACGAACTTGACGGTAATCTTGACCCCTTAACTTCTTATAACTCAGAATATATGAAAGCAATCAGGCAGACTGTTCTATCATTTGGGAAGAGACCATCAAGTAATTGGTGTGGATATTTACAACCAGCTTGATCCAGGCATTTTAAGTTACAAAGATGTCAGGGATCAAGATTATTGTCAAGTTCGATCGCGCTACCTATAGTGCTGAACCATTTCAATTCTAACTTCCAGCCATGGTTGCGTGTTATATTCATATTGAAGCTAAACCGAGAGAGAGAGAGAGAGAGAGTGAGATAATATATAATTATATATATATATATATATATATATATATGGTGAGTTATCTGCTCAACAGGTGGCGTTGTGTGTGTGTAAGTGTGAGAGTCCGAGTGTAAGGTGTGAGACAGTGAAGCACGGGAATGAGGTGGCTTCAGAGATGGGGTCGTTTCAGGCCATGAGTGAGCACCGTGCCTCATGTGAAGGCAAGATGGCAGGTGCTCGTTGTACTCTACGTGCTTCACATGTCTCACTCCCTAGACTGGAACAAGACCTCACGGGCTTCACTGTTCATTGTAGAGCAGTGAATGTTAAGGCTCTCAGCCTATGCCCGAGAGGAAGTAAGTTGGAATATAGAAAAAAAAAAAAAAAAAAAAAAAAAAAAAAATATATATATATATATAGACTCGCAGTGGTTCTTAACCTGGGGGGCGTTTGATAATGCTAGGGGGGGCGTGGGGTAATCAAAGTTCAAAATAGGGCTAGGCCATTCAAATGCATACTGGGTAATCGCAAAGATATACAGTATACTGTATAAATAAGACATTTGATAGACAAAATTCACAACTGTCATTCCGAGCAACCACATGTAGTGTTGACATTAAACCATTAATCAGTTTTAATCCTTGCATGCAGATTGATTATTTGTTCGCCCTTTTTACAGTATCTTGCGTCTTAAGCATCCAGATGGAATGGATAGAAAAAAGAAAAGAAAAAAACATCTAGGCGTCAGAGGCAGGGGGTGGGGGGGGGGGGGGGGGGCATCATGAATACAGTCCTGACCAAAGGGGGGCGTGGTGCTAAAAAGGTTAATAACCACTGATAGAGAGAGAGAGAGAGTAAATTAGTAATTTACTCTTAAATATTTTGATGCGATTGTATTATTTGCTGTAGACCTATTGTTTCTAATGCAAAAAAGATATGAATATACATATGGATATGCAGAAATAAAGTAGAAATGTTAGGACCCAAATCAAACTGGATAGGACAATAGTGATCGTTTGTTGGGGGTGGAGTCAATAGGATAATTAAGGAGGATTAACACGGTCCAAATATTCCAGGTTCTTTTCTCATCAGCTAGTGACTTGTCTATTTGTTTCAGAATGCAAGTTTCATTATCATCCAGATCTCTCTTTCCATCTAATGTTAGTATTTATGCTGATACCTATAATAAATGAGTTCCAAAATGCTGCATGAAAAAAAGATCGTATAACTTGGTCCTAAATTGAGGTAAAGTGTTCGTGTGACTCGGCCCTCAGAGTTAAAGGCAGTGAACAAAGACACACACACACACACACACAAATGAGTACAAAGGAAATCAAGCAACAACAGGTATAGTGACCCTTCTAGGCTGCTTGTTCTCCAAAACACTGAGGATCAAGTGCCCAAACAGTGGTTTAGAGTGTCTAAGGGAACATTGGAAAGGGAACTACTGCCCTGGAACTAATGTCCGTGGCAGGACTAGGAAGTTAGTAGGGGACATATGGGTTAGTAACTGAGGGGAGGATAAAATAAAGTTATTCATTTACAAACGCAGTCAGTCGTGGGTTTGATGCGAGATATTTGTCTAGGCGGAGTTTAAGTGAATTACCGGTGCTGCAGTCTATAACGTCTCGGGGAAGCCCATTCCACAAGTTGACAACTAGATTGAAGAAGAAATTCTTAGATTCGTGTGAGTTAAAAGATTTACCAATAATTTTGCAACCGTTTCCCCACGTGTAATTAGATTGGTCGATAGTGAAGTACTTACTACAGTTCATATTGTCGATGCCTTTGATGATTTTGAACACTTGAATTAAGTCACCTCTTAATCTGCACTGGGTTAAAGGAAATAGATTTATTTCTCTAAGACGCTCTTCGTATGGTTTGTTCTTTAGGCTAGGTATCATTTTGGTAACTCTACGTTGAACTCGTTCTAGCTTGTTTATGTCTTTTTGGTAATAAGGGCACCAGCATTGAACGCAGTATTCCAGAAGAGGGCGGACTAAGGAATTGTAAAGGGTTAGGATAACGTCTTTGGATTTATGCTCAAATGACCTGCCTATAAAGCAAATTATTTTGTTTGCCTTCTTAACAACTTCTGAACATTGTTGACTCGGTTTTAGGTTACTCGATATTGTTACTCCCAGATCGGTTTCTCTGTTTACATTCTAAAGCTGAGTGCCATTCATCGAATAGTTTGCTTTCTCATTTAGGTATCCGATATGTAGTACTTTACATTTATCCGCTTTAAAACTCATTTGCCAAATTTGGGCCCAATGTGACAATTTATCTAGATTGTGTTGCATATCGTCAACTTAATCTTTTGAGAGTACGCTATTTGCAATTTTTGTATCGTCAGCAAATTTTGAGATTGTACAGGTGAGACCCTCATCTATGTCGTTGATGTAAATTAGAAAGATAATTGGTCCTAGTACCGATCCCTGGGTACCCCGCTACTTACATTGGTCCATTTAGATGCCTTACCGTTTATGACTACTCTTTGCTTTCTGTCGCTGAGCCAATTTTCTATCCATTTCAACACACCGTCTTGTATTCCATGCGCTTTTAGTTTTAGCAGTAAACGTTTGTGGGGAACTTTGTCAAAGGCCTTTTGAAAATCAAGGTATATAATATCTACAGCTATACTCTCATCGTAGAGGTTGAGGATATCGTGGAAGAAGTCTAAGAGGTTTGTTAAACAGGAACGTTTTTTACGAAAGCCGTGTTGAGTATCTTTAAGTATGTTATTTTCCTCTAAGTCATTTACGAGTCTGTCTCTTATGACCGTTTCTAGCATTTTACATACAACTGAGGTTAAGCTAATTGGACGATAGTTACTGGGTAGGGATTTGCTGCCTTTTTTGAATATCGGTGTTACGTTGGCTATCTTCCACTGATCAGGCATAGTTCCAGACTGCAAGGATTTATTGAATAGTAATGTCAGTGGTTTGGAGAGCTCATCCTTAGCTTCCTTTAGAACTCTAGGCGAGATTGTATCAGGTCCAGGCGTTTTATTTACCTTGAGTTTATCTAAACAATTCAATACTTCTCTCTCTGTAACGGTGATATTGCTTAGAACATCTGAATTATCAATCTGAATCGGCGATGGTGTAGGGATATCACTGAGGTCTTCTGTTGTAAAAACTGATGCAAAGAAGGTATTGAGGGCATTACTCATTTGTACTTCGTCTTTGGTGTATTCTCCATTTTCATCGACTAACGGTCCAACAGTTGAAGTAACTACTTTTTTCTTTCTGATATAACTATAGAATTATTTCGGGGTTGTTTTACTTTGATTCGCAATATGTAACTCTAGGGTCTTTTTACTTTGCTTAATTAACTTTTTGGCTTTGCGTCGTAGCTCTACAAATTTCACCCGTTCTTCGTCATTTTGTGAGGATTTTAATCTATCATTAGCAATTTTTTTAGCAAGCAGGCAGTTTGAAATATCTTTATTCCACCATTTGGGCTTATTATTATGGCCTGGACGCCGTATTTTCGATGGTATGCAGTCGTGCACTGCTTTTAGGTAAGTGGTTTCGAATAACTTCCAAGATGTATTTATGCCGTTATTGTTAATTAAAAAGCTCCAGTCAGTTTCTTTAAACATAGCTCTAAGTTTATGAAAGTTTGCTTTCTTGAAATTAGGGACTTTTTCGAAGCTACTATTTGGTTCGTTACTAGTAAAGTTTAAAGTGAAAGTTATCGTACGATGGTCGCTGTTACTGAATTCATCACCAACATTCAAATTCTCTATTAATTCTTCTTTTGTTACAAGTACAATGTCAAGAACGTTATTACCTCGGGTCGGTGTTCGAACAAATTGATAAAGCGAACTCTCTTGCAAGTTCGTATACAAGTCATGTCCGGAGTGTGAAGTAAGAGTATCGCCCCACTTGGTCACAGGTATATTATAGTCGCCAAAAAATACGGTATCTTGTGAGTTACTTACATCTGCAATTTGTTCATAAATGTATCGGTCACTTTGCACTGATTGAGCTGGAGGTCTGTATATTAATGCAAGTATTATTGTTGTACCTTTATTATTCTTTATTAGCACAAAAGATGTGTCGACATTCACAATTTGAGGTTTTGACAAGAGGGTCGGGTTAAGACTTTCTTTGATATAAAATAAAACGCCACCTCCATTTTTATTTATTCGGCTTTTCTCAAACATTACATAACCGGGAAGTGAATACTCTGCTAAAAAGTCTCTATCTACTGTATTGAGCCAAGATTCTGTTATACCAATCACATCATAATTTTCAGTAAACACTAGTTCCTCTAAATCTGAAAATTTATTGCGTATTATGCTACGAGCGTTTGCATAGAAAACCTTTAAAGTTGCGGTTTTAGAATTCACAGAACGTTCTTTAATCAAATTTTTGGTTCTGGTCGGATCTACATTTACATTCATGGCTGACATCTGTCCTCGGTCGTTATCTCTGGCGGTTTTGAATTTGGGTCGCGTTGGTGGAGCTTTATCCAAATTCGCGGTTCTTGACAGATTAGCATTTAATTCCTTCGCAGGTTGCCGCCCTCGCTGTCTTCGGTCCTCCTTCCTGGTTGTCCTGTGCTGAGTCGATTTCATCTCCGAAAATCCTTCACTGCATCGTTGAGAAGACGCCCAAAACGTGCTGCTCCCACCTGGTTCAGATGAACTCCATCACACACACACACACACACAGCCTGTAGCCTAGTAGGTAGAGCTCTCGTCTCACACACGAGGGGTCGGGGGTTCAATCCCCGGCCGGGCGGAGACAAATTAGGCTTGTCTCCTTTCATGTGTTAGCCTCAGTTCACCTAGCTGTAAATAGGTACCTGGAATAAGTGGACGACGTTGTGACGTCCCATCTGGGGTTGGCAAAAATGGTACAAGGCGAGATGGGTATCGTATGGTTCACCTAAGCTGATGGCTACCTAAGCCTTAGGGCGAGACGGTACCGTCTATAGTGAGAATGGTACCATACAGATCCACCCTAAGCCTTCGTTTCCGATGTCGCCAATTGGCTAAAAATACAGACTACACACACATCCACAGCCATTCCAACGATACATATAACACCTACACATATAGGAGGCGGGAAATAACGAGCATGCTCACTCCCACAATACAACTAGAGTAAGTAACTAGAGTAAGTACACACACACACACACACACACACACAATACAATGCTGAGCAGCGAACAATGACAGCGAATGCCGATATTTTATGGCTGAAAAATACTTACAGTATTACATTCGGCTACGGTATATCATATTTTTCATCTGGATTAAAAAGTGTACCCATCCAGTATGATTGACATTATTACTATTTTATTATTGGTAATTTCAGGTTATCTTATTCAAAATAGGTAAGATTTCTGATAGTTAAGAGGGGTAAAACTACCTCGAGTATCTCCTTCTGTAAAGTATTTCTTGGTGTTTTATTTTGTCTATCGTCAGACGATATTAATACGTTCAGGAAAGGCCTCCTATACTCAAAGAGTTAATTTCTTGCCTACATCTTTCATTACAATGAAAACTATACAGATTAGTGATAATGGTAACTAAGTAATCGTTGGGCAAGTATCAGAAAAGGGACTGAATATGAACCAAGTGCCTCACAGACGACTTACTGTACATAAGTGCACTGATATCTGTATACATTTTATGTCAACTACTATAACATCAAAAGTCCTACATAATTATAATAAATTGTAATTTATTGAAATGCTAACAAGAAGAACAATGTTTACGCTATTTTGTTTTCTTTTTTTGAGGGGTGGATTTGAATGCTCTATAATCTTTCCATTTGTGCATTTTAGTTATCAAGGTCCTTTTCGTTATGTGTTGACGAGTTGACAAGCATAGACTGTGAATTATTTCACTCTTCTATCAGTATTATAACCTTCAGTGTTCTTCTAGGTCTTTCTTCTACTCAACAAACTCTATCCCTTAATTAATCTTTCCTTCATCATATGACTTATACCGTACTGCTATATATTTCTTGTGTCCAGGCATTTCGACCCAAACGTCCCTTGAATTTGGCTCCCCGTCACTCTTTTGGCTTTGGGTGAGACACTCGTTTCACTCAGCCTGCCGTTTGTTTCCTTCATACTCACATAAGAAAATTCATACACACATAAGAAAACAAAATAATTATTGAAACGTGTTGCTGTCTTCCAAAGCTTTTAGATCTGTAGTATGGACACAAACAATAATGATAGGTTGTCCTGTCGTATATTTCATATGAATTGTTGTATATTATTAATTTCATGTTTCTAATATCGGTATGTGTATTGTAGATGTATACTTTCCAACCCATATTGTTGCTATTTTAAGTCAACTTCAACTCGTTTAGCCTAATAGTCAGACAAGTTTGAAGTTCGAGTTAGATGCATTGTATAATAATGTGTACATTAAAATTGTAAGGAAATAATGCAATCAAGTAAATGTTTTTTAATATGAACAGGCTCTTACAGTAGTTTTTTGTAGCTAAGCCTAACACAAAATTAGGATGTTAGGAGATTAAAGTGGACATACTGGCATGTAATACATTGAAATCCGATAGTCAAAATTATGTGAAATGTATATATTTTGTATTTATATTTTGCTAGCATTATATCCATCGATCTGGGTGTTCATTATCTCTCGATACCTTCACCTGACCAGCTCAGATCGACGAGCCAAGTAATTGAGCCAAGTGAGATGAGTTCTAATATCTACTTAGTTCTACTGATGACTGATATATACAGTATATGATTGATTGTAAATTCCCTGAAATAGTCCAAGAAATAATAACAAACATTATATAGATATATTTGTCATAAGGAGCTTATAAAGGGTTTTGCTTGCATTCATCAACATGAGTAAATTTTTAGGGAAATTAAACATACTTAAGATAACTGACACAGGAATACTAAATTGTGTAAGGAAATTGAGTAATGCTAATTATAATATTATAGATAGTTTTTGCTTAATACATATACAAATAGATGTTTGAAATAACAAGTTGAATAATTTGTGCAAATAATTATAACAAAAGCAGAAATTCAAGTTTTGGAAGCTTGAAAAGTTAAATTAAGGGAAATTAAACATACTTAAGATAACTGACACAGGAATACTAAATTGTGTAAGGAAATTGAGTAATGCTAATTATAATATTATAGATAGTTTTTGCTTAATACATATACAAATAGATGTTTGAAATAACAAGTTGAATAATTTGTGCAAATAATTATAACAAAAGCAGAAATTCAAGTTTTGGAAGCTTGAAAAGTTAAATTAAAGGTATAGTTAATTGACTAAGTTGCCCTCTGACCCTTGACTAGTGCGGACGTCCCCAGTGACCGCTAGTGTACCGGTTTACCCTTAGTGAGGTCCTAGTGAACTTTCTTAGTGATGGCTGTTATTGATGAGTCTGCTGTCTCCTCCCATACTCTCCAGCTTTGTCTTGCTTTGCAAGAAAGACGAGAGTGTGGAACAGGAGATTCAGTGTCTCAAAGATGAACATTTGGCCTTGAGACTAGCTATGGCGGAGAAGAAGTGTGAGGCTACCGGAAGTGTTCCCAGGGATCGTGAAGCCCCTAGGAAAGTGGTGTCAACTAGTGCAACGGCCTGCAAGCTGAAAAGGCAGCCACTCAAGACCCACAACAACTCCAGCACCTTGGCTGATGAGAGTGATGGCGAGGAAGTGGCGGTCATCGAGGCAGTGAGAGGGGAGGGGGGAGTCTGCTGTTGTTGCTGCAACAAATGCTGCTACACGCCGACAAAAGGAAAAACCTAAGTCTGTTTTCATTGTCGGTGATTCATTGGTTAGATACCTTGGCAGGGCAACAAACACTCAGGTTGGTAAAGTTGACTGCGTGCCTGGTGCCGGAGTCGGGAGGGTGGCTGAGAAGATAGATGCTGTCCTGGAAGTGAGTGGGGAGGACCCCATCATCTTCCTCAATGCAGGGAGCAACGATATATGGAGATGCATGACTGAGGAGTTGCTCTCCAAGTATCAGGAAATGTTGGAGAGGATCAAGGAAAAGGGTGGAGTTCCTGTGGTAAGCAGTATCATGCCAAGAAGAGGGGTAAAGAAGGAATGGACCTCCAGGGCTAGTGGTGTAAATAGCCGGCTGGAGAAGTATTGCAATGCAAATACTATTCTATTCCTGGATAACTGGTCCCTCTTTTATGGTAAGGATGAACTGTATGCCCAGGATGGAGTACATCTCTCTCGACTAGGAGTTTCGACCTTGGCCAGCTCACTCGACAAGATTGTTGCGGGGTTTCGTTAAAAAAAACCTGGGTGTGTAACTAAAATACTGTCTCCATATGGAGCAGGTACTTCATGTGACAAACCAGTGAGTAAAATAGAAATAATCAGTCAAGATAGTGCGGATATAGTGATGTGTAATAGTAGTATCGATAACACTACACATGTAACTGATATTAAAGATGAGAATACTGATAGAGTAGAATTTCCGTCTAGAGCTAGTAGTTCAACAGGAAATAATAAGTTAGCTAAACACAATAGAAAATGAGTTGCAAATAAAAGTAATAGGTTGAGGGAATATTATACAAATTGTAGGAGTTTATGTAACAAAATGAACGAACTTAGAACACTCGTTGGCACAGAAAATATAGACATAATAGCGCTAACTGAAACGTGGATTAATACAGAATCTAGGCATTTTTTAGCAGAATTTGATATTCCAGGATATAGTTTGTTTAAATATGACCGAACAAGTAGGAGGGGCGGGGGTATAGCAGTGTTTGTCAGGAGTACATTAAAAAGCTGTATTACATAAGGTATTAGACTAAATAATGATAATGAAAGTGATTGGGTAGAGGTTAATGAAGTTAGTGAGACCATAGTTATTGGAGTTATATATAGACCGCCTAATATGAGTAGAAATGACGGAACATCGTTATGGGAGGAAATTAAAATAGCATCAAGGTTTAGCAATGTGTGCATTATGGGGATTTTAATTTTCCGAACATTGATTGGCAGCACCAAATAGGCGACTCCGATTCAGTAGAGTTTATTGAGGTAGTACAAGATAGTTTTTTATTTCAATTCATAGATACGCCGACTATAGGTATTAATATTCTTGATTTAGTTTTCAGTAACAATGAACATATGATAAATAATGTAGAGATTGCTGACCACCTAGGAAATAGCGATTATTTTTTTTTTTTTTTTTTTTTAAGAGACAATGAACGGAGGAAGGAAAAACACAGATAAAACAAAAAGGTCCATGTGCCTAAAGGCATCCTCCATTCATAAAATGTTTGTAACAACTGGATTTAAACATTTGTAGATTGTAAGTTTGTGGAAAGCAATTCGAGGGAAGTGAATTCCAAAGAGTAGTAGCTCTGGGGATAAATGAATTCTGATAAGCAGAAGTTCTGCATTGTGGAGGAGAAAGTTTAAATTCATGGGCGCTCTCAGCTGCCCTAGTTCTACGGGGAAAGATGTGGAGAGGCGGCACAATTGAAGCAAGTTCCTCGGAACAATTGCTGTGAAAATATCTGTAAAATAATGCAAGGGATGCAACGTTTCTTCGTATTGATAATGTAGGAAGGTCCTGTGTGATTGCAGGGTTATTGATTAATCTAATAGCTTTATTTTGAATTTTGTCCAACTGCCTCAATGCAACCACTCCACTTCCACCCCACAGAGGTGAACAGTAATCCATCTGAGAACGCACATGACTTTTATATATCACGGCCAACTGCTCGTCAGTGAAGAATTCTCGAACTCTGTACAGGGGTCCCAGTTTTTTAGAGGCATTCTTAGCAATGCTTCTAACATAATGTGTCCAGCTCAAGTTAGTAGTTAATGTTACACCGAGAATGTCAATACTAGGGGAAGTGGGAATATTTACATAATTAAAAAATATATGGGAGTCAGTGAGATTCTGTCAGTTAGAAAATTGAATGTATTTGGTTTTCTGTGCATTAAAGGAAACTAGATTCTTTTGTCCCCATCCATTAATTCTAGAAAGGTCCTGGTTCAGAGAAATTGCAGTGTTTATTTTTGAATTTATAAGATCGGGTTGGGTGAAAGAATTGGTAAATGTGAAGGAACTGTGGAGTGTTGAGTCATCTGCGTAGGAATGTATTGGATTATGAGTGGTAGATATGAGATCATTGATATGAATGAGGAACAGAATTGGGGCCAAAACTGATCCCTGGGGAACACCAGCATTTATTGAGTGAAATTGAGAATAAAGGCCATCTACCATTACACGTATTTTTCTGTTATGAAGATAAGAAGAAATTAGTGGAACTAATGATGCAAGGCCGTAGTGTGACATCTTCGACAATAAGGATTGATGCCAGACTCTATCAAATGCCTTTGATATATCCAGTGCTATTGTATGTGTTTCACCATGTTGGTCTGTAGCTTGGTTGATTTGATGCGTAAGAAGGCAAAGCATGTCTGCAGTTGATCGACATCGTCTAAAACCGTATTGCCTATCACTGATTAATTTATTATTCTCAAGATGCTTAATTATGTGATTATTTAATATAATTTCAAAGACTTTACCAAAAGTGGAAGTTATAGCTATTGGTCTGTAGTTTGATGGATCTGAAGAGGCACCTTTTTTAGGAACTGGATGGATGTTTGCTTCTTTCCAGGGTACTGGGAAGCATGAGGTATGAGTACACAGACGGAAAATTTTTGTCAATACAGGAGCGAGCACCAAGGAGCAATTCTTAAGTACTATTGGAGGAATTTCATCTGGACCAGGAGCCTTATCTACTGAGAGATTCTGCAAAATAGTTTTGACATGTCTGGTGTGGATCTTAAGTGAGGGAATTTCAGGCGAATTAAAATTAAGTACAGGGACATCTTGATTTATTTCATCTAAGGTTGAGTTGGTGGAGAAAATATCCGCAAGAAGGTTAGCTTTACCTCGTGGGTCACTTACAAGATTGCCAGTCGGAGATTTTAATGGTGGAATGGATGAAGCAGTAGTGAAGTTGGATTTAAATGAGTTAAGAGTAGACCAAAATATTTTGTTATCATTTGGATTATTTAGAAGTTTATTTGCCTGCTTGTGGAGAAAGTTTGATTTAGTTAGGTTTAATACAGTTTTGGCATGATTTCTGATGTTTATAAAGTAATTAAAGGCTTCATGAGTTTTTTATCTTGTGTATGCATTGTAGGCTATTGCTTTTTGTTCAGTTACTCTAGCACAATTATGGTCAAACCATTTAGGTGAATTAGATCTTTTACTGTACTTTTGATGAGGAATAAAAGTTTCCATTCCAATTTTTACAAAATCTTGTATGTGGCTCAAGGTGGAGTGTGCATCATTAGAAACAAAAGAGGTCCAGGGAATATCAATAAAGAAACCTTGAAGACCCTCCCAGTCTGCCCTATCGTAATGCCATTTAGTCACCAACACAGGTTCAGAGTGCGAAGGTGTGGTAGGTGATAGACAGGTGGCCTGTATCAGACAGTGATCAGAAGATCCAAGCGGGGACCTCACTGTAACATCATAATTTTCTGAATTGGTTGTTAAAAATAAGTCCAGTAGGTGGGAATTATGATTAGGATTATCTGGTACACGGGAGGGTTGGTTGACTAGTTGAGTGAGATTAAATGAGTCTGCAAATAGCTCACATTCAAGACCAGCATCATCAGTCCTGGCTGAATGAGTGAGCCATTCAACATTATGGACATTAAAATCACCCAACACAGTGATTTCAGAAGAAGCATTTAAGTTGAGGACACTGAGTTGTGAGGACAGAGAATCAAAAAGACTTTGCTCTGGAGGAGTATTTGGGGAACGGTAGATGCAACATATGTATTTAAATTTACCAGCAGAAATTAATTTGTATATAGAATAATCAAAATAGGGACAATTGAAACTAGTAACCTCCTCCAGGGCAATTTCAGATTTTGCGAACCAACATACACCTCCTTTAGGTCTGAAATTTTGGAGCAGTTGGTAACCTGGAAAATTAAATCTAGACGTGTCAGATGTGGATGTTGCTTGAGTCTCTGTCAAAAAAAGGAGAGTAGGGGATTCTGCTTGAAGAAATTGGTGTACATAATTGATGTTAGAGTGAAGTCCCCTTATATTGCTAAAGAAAAAGCTGCACCGACGAGCAGCTTTGGGACGTTGCAATGCTCTTGACACAGTCGCATGATGACGACCGGGAGGGCCCTGTGTCAATGACCCAACCCTGCCGGGGGTGGATATCCGAGGGACCACCAGGTTTGCTCTTAACAATTGTACTGCCATATTTATTGGGTAAGGTGTATGGTGTTACATGTATGATATGTAGTGGGAAGAGTAGTGTTTTATGGATAGAGGATAGCAATGTAGGGCAATGTCGTGAAGTTGGATGTGTATGTTATATAAAGAGGGTTTTCCTGATACCCCTGATGTGTGAGGCAGAAAGATATGTATCCAGCTACCAAGGCCTGGGAGAGAAAATGGAATTCAGGCTATTCTCTGAGTCTCCCGAAACCTTGGCGGTAGTATTTCCCTGGGCGGGGCTGCCTACCCCTACTACCTAATATTTATTTTAATATACAATGGACAGGGAATGCTAAAGAGAATACGACACTTATCCCAGATTTCAGAAAAGCCGATTATGGTGGGCTAAGAAGAGACTTAAGGGTGGACCCTATTGTTAAGCAATTAAGTCAGGATATGCCAGAGTTAAACTTGCCACCTACATATAACCAGTTTATTGCTTCACTCCACAATGCTCAAAATAAATATATCCCTAAAAGAAGATTTAGATCGACGCAGAACCAACCAAAATGGATGACTAATAAGCTAATAGATCTTATAGGAAAAAAGAAAGGAATATATAGAAAAATAAAGAAAGGCGAAAATCATCTACATATATACTATCAGACTCTATCAAGACAGGTCAAAAAGGAAATCAGGAAAGCAAAAAGAAATTATGAAATAAGGATAGCCAGTGACTCAAAAAATAACCCTAAAGCTTTTTAATAACTATATAAATCTAAAGTTAGAGATGCAATAGGCCCCCTAAAAACTTCAATAGGAGAAATAACAGAAAATTATTTAGAAATGTGCAGTACATTAAATAGTCAGTTTCTTTCCGTTTTCACTAATGAAAATTTGGCACAGATTCCAGAAGTCAATATGGTATATAGTGATAGTATAGAAAATATGTTAAGTACAGTTAGTATAAGTAGAAATGATGTGCTTAAGGAAATTGACAGACTGAAACCTCAAAAATCGCCTGGTCCTGACGAGGTCAGTACCTGCGAGGTCAGTACCTGCCTGACCTTTGCTGAGTGAGGACCTGTCCCTAGTGACTCCCAGTGAATATCTTTGCCCATAGTGTGGTGATAGTATTAACGCTTTCTTAAAATGGCTGGTGTTGACGAGATTGCTACCTCCTCTCATATTCTCCAGCTTTGTCTTGCTTTGCAAGAAAGGATGGAGAATGTGGAGAGAGAGGTGCAGTCTCTCAAAGACGAGAATTTGGCCTTAAAGCTGACTTTGGCTGACAAGAAAAGTGAGGATAGTGCAACTGCTGTTAGGGATCGTGATGCTCCCTGGACAGTTGTTCCAACAAGTGCAACAACCTGCAAATTTTTACGGCGGCCAGTTGCCCTCAGCAACAAGTTCATCACCTTGGATGACGAATGTGATGGTGAGGCTGCGAGTGCTTCCTTCGGCGAGGAAACCAGGAGAAAGGTAAGTAAGTTGCCTCCAACAGGGAATGGTGTGACTGCTGCCCCCCCAGGAGTACCTTCAACTGCTGCCCCAGGAGTTCCTGCCGCTGCCGCAGCTGCTACCAAGTCATCGACAAGGAGAGGCAAGTCCTTCTCAATTGTTGGGGACTCCATGGTCAGACACTTAGCTAGGTCCACCTGTACTGATATTAGGAAGCTTGTCTGTCTGCCTGGTGCCGGGGTTGGGAAGGTGTTAGAGGACATTGATTACATCATGAAAGATATTGGAGATAGCCCCATTATCTGTCTCAGTACAGGGAGCAATGATGTTGGTAAAGGTAGGACGGAAGTACTGCTTCGGCAGTACAGGGAGGTGTTAGATAAAGTTAGGAGGAAGGGAGGCATACCTGTAGTACACAGTATCTTGCCACGGAGAGGGGTCAGCAAGGAATGGTCATCTAGGGCAATTGGTATCAATTGTCGGCTGGAAAAATACTGTAATGCAAATGCAATACCATTCCTTGATAACTGGACCCGTTTCTATGGTAAAAATCAGTTGTACGCACAGGACGGGGTTCATCTTTCTCGGCTAGGGGTGGCAAATTTAGCTAGGTCAATAGATAGGATTGTCGCGGGGTTTCGCTGAAAATAAAGCCTGAGAATATGAGTAAGAATAATTGTCTAGATAGGGTAAATTGCCGTACTGGTACATCAGATAGGAATAGAAAATATCAGTCACAGGATTTTAATTGTACTGCTAGTAGAAATATTAAAGGTGTAACAGAAGATGGGAATTCAGTTAGAAATAAAGGTAAATCCGATACCAGTAAAATAAATTCATTGCGATTATATTATACAAACTGTAGGAGTTTATGTAACAAAATGGATGAACTTAGAGCACTTGTTAGCAACGAAAATATAGACATTATAGCACTGACTGAAACATGGATTAATACAGAATCAAGACATTTTTTAGCAGAATTCCATATACCAGGATATAGTTTGTTTAAACGCGACCGAACAAGTAGGAGGGGCGGCGGAATAGCAGTGTTTGTCAGGAGTTCTTTAAAAAGCTGTATTAAATCAGGTATTAGACTAAATACTGATAACGAAAGTGTTTGGGTTGAGGTTAGCGAAGGTAGTGAGACCATAATTATTGGAGTTATTTATAGACCACCAAATATGAGTAGAAACGAAGGTACAGCTTTATGGCAGGAAGTGAAAATAGCATCTAGGTTTAACAATGTGTGTATTATAGGGGATTTTAATTTTCCGAATATTGATTGGCAGCATCAAATCGGCGACTCAGATTCAAAAGAGTTTATTGAGGCGGTACAGGATAGTTTTTTATTTCAATTCATAGACTCGCCTACTAGAGGTAATAATATCCTCGATTTAGTTCTCAGTAATAATGAACAAATGATAAATAATGTAGAGATAGGAGACCAACTAGGAAATAGTGATCATAAATCAATTTACTTTAACATACAATGGACAGGAAAGGCTAAAGAGAATGCGACACTTATCCCAGATTTCAGAAAAGCCAATTATGGTGGATTAAGAAGAGCCTTAAGAGTCGATCCTATGGTTAAACTATTAAGTGGACCCAGGTGCGCTAATGAACATACTCTCTCTCAGATACCTGTCTTAACTCAGGATAATTTGACAGCTACATATAATCATTTTATTTCTTCACTCCACAATGCGCAAAATAAATATATCCCCAAAAGAAAATTTAGATCAACACAGAACCAACCCAAATGGATGAATACTAGACTATTAGACCTTCTAGGAAAAAAGAGAGGAATATATCGAAAAATTAAGAAAGGCGAAATTCACCTACTTGCTTACTATCAGAATCTATCAAGAGAGGTTAAAAAATGTATAAGGACAGACAAAAGAAATTATGAAATCAGGATAGCCAATGACTCAAAAAATAACCCTAAGGCTTTTTACCAGCTATATAAATCTAAAGTTAGAGATAAAATAGGCCCCCTTAAAACTTCGATAGGAGAAATGACAGAAAATGATTTAGAAATGTGCAGTACATTAAATAGTCAGTTTCTATCCGTTTTCACTAATGAAAATTTGGCACAGATTCCAGAAGTCCGTAAGGTATATAGAGATAGTATAGAAAATAGGTTAAGTACGGTTACTATAAGTAGAAATGATGTGCTTAAGGAAATTGACAGACTGAAACCTCAGAAATCGCCTGGTCCCGATGAGGTATATGCCAGAGTATTAAAAGAATGCAGAGATGAGTTAAGTTACCCATTAACATTTCTTTTTAACAATTCATTAGAAACTGGTATAGTTCCAGAAGCTTGGAAGCTTGCAAATGTAGTTCCGATTTTCAAAAAGGTGATAAATCAATAGCATCCAATTACCGTCCCATTAGTCTCACTTCAATCATAGGAAAGCTACTAGAGTCAATTATTGCTAGGAAAATGAGAAACCACTTAGAAACATTTAACTTAATCAATTCTTCTCAGCATGGATTCACACGGGACGTTCTTGCCTTACTAATTTGCTTAGTTTTTTCTCAGAGGTATATGAAGCAGTAGATAATGACAAGGCATACGATATTATATATTTAGATTTCAGTAAAGCTTTCGACAGAGTCCCTCATGAGAGATTGATGAGAAAGGTTGAGGCACATGGAATAGGTGGGGCGTTGTTGGGATGGATTAGGTCATGGCTAATTGGTAGGAAACAGAGAGTCAGCATAAATGGTACCAAGTCAGAGTGGGAGCAGTCAAAAGTGGTGTCCCCCAGGGATCGGTATTAGGTCCCCTGTTGTTTCTTATATACATAAATGACCTAGATTTAGGTATAACTAGTAGGATAAGTAAATTCGCAGACGATACTAAAATGGGGAGATCAATTGATTCAGATAGCGATATAGAGTGCCTCCAAAGGGATCTAGATACCTTACATGAATGGTCAGTAAATTGGCAGATGAAGTTTAACATTGACAAATGCAAGGTATTAAAGATAGGGAAGATGCAAACAAATGTTAAATATAAACTAGCTAATTTAGAATTAGAAAATTCAGACTGCGAGAAAGATCTAGGTGTGTTTGTTAGCAATGATTTAAAGCCTAGAAAACAGTGTATAGGCGTTCGTAATAAGGCAAACAGGATTCTCGGGTTCATCTCTAGGAGTGTGAGTAACAGAACTGCTGATGTTATCTTAAAACTTTACTTGTCATTAGTGAGACCCCATATGGATTATGCTGTCCAATTTTGGTGTCCTTATTACAGAATGGACATAGATTCATTGGAGAGAGTACAGCGTAGAATGACAAAAATGATCCATAATATTAGAAATCTTCCGTATGAAGAAAGGTTGAAGAAATTAGGTTTACATTCGTTAGAGAGACGCAGAGTTAGAGGGGATATGATAGAGGTGTTCAAGTGGGTTAGTGGGATTAACAAAGGGGACATGACAAATGTACTAAAGCTCAGTGATAGCGAAAGAACTCGTACCAGGTTTCAAATTAGATAAATTTCGTTTCAGAAAAGATATAGGCAAATATTGTTTGGTAACAGAGTTGTAGATGGGTGGAATGGACTACCAAGTGCTATAGTGGGATCTAAAACTGTAGGGAGCTTTAAGATAAAATTGGATAAGCATATGGACGAGAAGGGTTGGGTGTGAAGGGGGATCAGCCGGGTTGGGCCAATCAGCGCTCTGCAGACCCCCATAATCCTGCGTTAATCTCTAACCGTTTTGGTAAGATGATCCTCAGGGTATTAGAGTGTTGAGCCTATAATTGGGCTTTGTAATAGATTTGGGGTTGTGTGGGACAGGGATCTGCCTTGCTTGGGCCAATCGGCTTTCTGCAGACTCCCATTTTCTTATGTTCTTATGTTCTTATGTTCTTATTAGGTATATGCTAGAGTATTAAAAGAATGCAGAGATGAGTTAAGTAGTCCATTAGCATTTGTATTTAACAAGTCATTAGAAACAGGTTTAGTTCCAGAAGCTTGGAAGCTTGCACATGTAGTTCCGATCTTCAAAAAAGGTGATAAATCGATAGCATCTAATTACCGTCCCATTAGTCTCACATCAAACATAGGAAAGTTGCTAGAGTCTATTATTGCTAGGAAAATTAGAAGCCACTTTGAAAAATTTAACTTAATAAACTCTTCTCAGCATGGATTCACTCAGGGACGTTCTTGCCTTACTAATTTGCTTAGTTTTTTCTCAGAGGTATATGAAGCAGTAGATAGTGACAAGTCATATGATATTATTTATTTATATTTCAGTAAAGATTTCGATAGAGTCCCTCATGAGAGATTGATGAGAAAGGTTGAGGCACATGGAATAGGAGGATCGTTGTTGGGATGGATTAGGTCATGGCTAATTGGTAGGAAACAGAGAGTCAGCATAAATGGTACCAAGTCAGAGTGGGGAGCAGTCAAAAGTGGTGTCCCCCAGGGATCGGTATTAGGTCCCCTGTTGTTTCTTATATACATAAATGACCTAGATTTAGGTATAACTAGTAGGATAAGTAAATTCGCAGACGATACTAAAATGGGGAGATCAATTGATTCAGATAGCGATATAGAGTGCCTCCAAAGAAATCTAGATACCTTACATGAATGGTCAGTAAATTGGCAGGTGAAGTTTAACATTGACAAATGCAAGGTATTAAAGATAGGGAAGATGCAAACAAATGTTAAATATAAACTAGCTAATTTAGAAATAGAAAATTCAGACTGCGAGAATGATCTAGGTGTGTTTGTTAGCAATGATTTGAAGCCTAAAAAACAGTGTATAAGCGTTCGTAATAAGGCAAACAGGATTCTCGGGTTCATCTCTAGGAGTGTGAGTAACAGAACTGCTGATGTTATCTTAAAACTTTACTTGTCATTAGTGAGACCCCATATGGATTATGCGGTCCAATTTTGGTGTCCTTATTACAGAATGGACATAGATTCATTGGAGAGAGTACAGCATAGAATGACAAACATGATCCATAATATTAGAAATCTTCCGTATGAAGAAAGGTTGAAGAAATTAGGTTTACATTCGTTAGAGAGACGCAGAGTTAGAGGGGATATGATAGAGGTGTTCAAGTGGTTTAGTGGGATTAACAAAGGGGATATGACAAATGTACTAAAGCTCAGTGATAGCGAAAGAACTCGTACCAATGGTTTCAAATTAGATAAATTTCGTTTCAGAAAAGATATAGGCAAATATTGGTTTGGTAACAGAGTTGTAGATGGGTGGAATGGACTACCAAGTGCTATAGTGGGATCTAAAACGGTAGGGAGCTTTAAGATAAAATTGGATAAGCATATGGACGAGAAGGGTTGGGTGTGAAGGGGGATCAGCCGGGTTGGGCCAATCAGCGCTCTGCAGACCCCCATAATCCTGCGTTAATCTCTAACTGTTTTGGTAAGATGATCCTCAGGGTATTAGAGTGTTGAGCCTATAATTGGGCATTGTAATTGAATTGGGGTTGTGTGGGACAGGGATCTGCCTTGCTTAGGCCAATCGGCTTTCTGCAGACTCCCATTTTCTTATGTTCTTATGTTCTTATGTTTGTTTAAGATGTAGCAGTGTATTTACGTGTTTAATTCAATTTAATTAGCAAAGGCATATTGTGCATGTGTAATATGTAAGGGGCTGTGCTCCATACTTTTTGTAAAAGTCTGAGCAAAATAAACTTAATTCAATTCAATTCAATTCAATTCAATTCAATTCACACACACACACATACTGTAGTTCTTTGGAAAAGTCTAAACTAGGCGTATTATATTTAAATTGAAGTTAGAAAATATACATTTCCAAATTATAAGCGATATGAAATCAGCTTCATATGGCTATCAAATATTCCCGAGAGAGAGAGAGAGAGAGAGAGAGAGCGAGAGCGAGAGCGAGAGAGAGAGAGAGAGAGAGAGAGAGAGAGAGAGAGACAGACAGAGAGAGAGAGAGAGAGAGAGAGAGAGAGAGAGAGAGAGAGAGAATAATATGTGAATAGTAGATACATTATTTCCTGTTGTATAACATAACTGTAGCGATTTCCCGACTCATACGCTATATCAGATTAGTATATAGCTAGCATACAGCTGGACGAGATGGGTTGGGTGTGAGGGGGATCTGCCGGTTGTGGACCAATCGGCGCTCTGCAGACCCCCATTGTCTGACCTCTGACCGTTTTGGGGAGGTCGGTCCTCATGGTATTTTTGAGCTGGGCCTATAATTAGGAGTTGTAAATGGAGTTGGGTGTGACAGGGATCTGCCTGGTGTGGGCCAATAGGCTTTCTGCAGACTCCCATTTTCTTATGTTCTTATGTTCTTAAGAACGATGGAGAGCTTAACAAACAAATATATAGGCATATGGACGAGATGGGTTGTGTGTGAGGGGGATCTGCTGGGTGTGGACCAATCGGCGCTCTTCAGATCCCCATTGTCTGACCTCTGACCGTTTTGGTAAGGTCGGCCCTCATGGTATTAGTGAGCTGGGCCTATAATTAGGCCTTGTAATGGGGGTTGGGTGTGAGAGGGATCTGCCTTGTGTGTGCCAATCGGATTTCTGCAGACTCCCATTTCTTATGTTCTTATTTGTTCGAGTTCTTTAGCAATCACTGAACTTTAGTACATCTTTCATGTCCCATTTAATAATCGCACTAACCCACTTGAACACCTCTATATATAATATATAATCATATCCCCTCCTCTGCGTCTCTCTAACGAATGTAAGCCTAATATTTTCAACCTATCTTCATAAGAAATATTTGAAAGATTTATAATATTATGGATAATTTTTGTCATTCTGCGTTGTACTTTCTCGTATACTTTCTTCGCATATATGGTTTAATTTGTGTTTATGATCAAATATATCAGATCTTAAATACATGACATAAACCTCGGATAAGCTATTCATCATTTCATCTGAAGATGGGGAACTTAAATTATGTTATTGTTAGGTTTATTGGTATTATCTTGATCGTGAATTCATCTACCCATTAGCTCTCTCTTTCTCTCTCTCTCTCTCTCTCTCTCTCTCTCTCTCTCTCTCTCTCTCTCTCTCTCTCTCATATATATATATATATATATATATATATATATATATATATATATATATATATATATATGTATATATATATATACACAGCATATACGGAGTTGGGTCGATTAACTCGTTAAATTAACTAGTTAAGTTACCCTAAGTTAATTCTAAAAGTTAATCAGTTAAGTTAATTAATTAACTCTACCTTTCGTTTAACTTTTCAAGCTTCCCAAACTTGAATTTTTGCTTCTTCTTTTAATTACTTGCACAATTGTTTAACTTGTGATTGCAAACATCTATTTATATATGTATTAAGCTAAACGTTCTATAATATGATTAGCATTATCCTACTCAATTTCCTTGCACAATTTAGTATCCATGTGTCAGTTATTTCCTTAATATGTTATCATTCCCTTCCAAATTTACTTATTATGATGAATGCAAGCAAAACCCTTTATAAGCTCCTTCATGAAAAGTATATCTATACTGTATAATTTTGTTTAATCTTTTTTGGACTGTTTCGGGGGAATTACAATCAATCATATACTGTATAATTCAGTCATTAGTAGAACTAAGTATATATTAGAACTCATCTCAATTGGCTAAGTTACTCGACGACTCGTCGATTAGGCCAGGTGAAGGTATCGAGAGATAATGGACACCCAGATCGATGTATATGATGCTAGCAAAAAAATAAAATAGAACAAAAATAATTAAATAAATAAAACCTATGCACTTCACATTATTTTGACTATCGGATTTCAATGTATTACATACCAGTATGTCCACGTTAAACTCTTAACCTCCTTTTTTTGTATTATTATTAACTATAATAAACTACTTTAAGAGCCTGTTAATAATCAAAGACATTTACTAGCCTGGCAGCTGCGGGGAGACTCTTAAGAGGTTTTACTGGGCGACTGCGGGAACACTCTTAAGATCCTAGGCCTAAACAAAAAATGTTTAAAAGGCCCCAGTAGCACTTGATTTTTTTATTTTTTTTTGGCCCCTCGGCCATGCCACATATCACTCCACCACATCCCCCCCTTCCCCCCCCCCCTTTCAATTTTCACCAATGTTTCTCTTATTCCTGTAATTATCGGTTTATTTATAGCGCCAAAACTCGCCACCCAGCTTGAAGGTGGTGAGGGACGGTGGAGGTAGAGGAGGGAGAAAGACTTGTAGCTTGCACTACCTCCAGTCTCTCACCAGAGCTGGTGGAGGGAGGATGTGGTCTCTCTCTCCTCAAAGTTTATGACTGAACCGCTCTACTTTATTTCCCGTTTCTCGCCATCCAAACACTTTTCCCACTTGTTTTATCGTTGTAACATTGCACTAAAATAGGCGCATATGGATAAGTATTAATGATATTTATGGTAAAATAACGATTTTAGTGAGGAAACAGTGTAAATACCTCCACACAGGCTTATACAGGTGTATACTGCATAGGCTGCGCAGCGGCGAGGATAGATTGCCTTGTTTCCTTACAAGTTACAACTGTAATGTACACATTCTTATAGAGTTAATCTAATTCGAACTTCAAACTTATGTGACTATAAGCGATTTGAAGTTGACTGTAAATAACAACAAAATAGGTTGGAAAGTATATATCTACAATACATATACCGATATTAGAAACACAAAATTAATGATATACAACAATTCATATGAAATAATGATATGACAGAACAACCTACTACGATTTTTTTCTTTCACGCTACAGATCAATAGAACTTGAAAGACAGCAAAACGTTTCAACAAGTATTTTGTCTTATGTGTGTATGGAGGAGACAATCGGCAGGCTGCCTGTAACGAGTGTCTCCCCCAAAGCCAAAAGAGTGACAGAGAGACAAATTCAATGGACGTTGGGGTCAAAATGCCTGGACACACGGGGTATAAAGCAGTTTAAGTCATAGTATGAAGGAAAGATTAATTAAGAGAGAGGGTTTGTTGAGCAGAAGAAAGACCGAGAAAATTTGCTAATTCTTGGGTTTGAGAGCTGGACAGAATATGAGTGGGACTATGTTGAACGGCGGGTGCCTCACACTCGCCGCAGGAGAGGGGGTATGCACTGAGAGTGCTTTGAAGAACACTGATTGTTGTAATACTGATAGAATAGTGAAACATTTCACAAACTTTGCTTGTCAACTGGTCAACACATAACGAAGAGGACCGTGATAACTAAAATGCATAAATTGAAAGATTACTGAACATTCAAACCAGAAACAGAGAATAAGCAATGTTCATGTTAGTATTTCTATACATTACGATTGATAATAATTATGTAGCGCTTTTGAGGTAAGAGTATTTGACATAAAATGTATACAGTAATCAGTGCACAGGTACAGGCTATTTCAGGAAAATTTTGATCGACAGTTATGTTTGTGGCAGCACGATGAGGCGCTATTATTTATATAATTTACAACTATACTGAGTTTGAATGATATAATGAAAATTATATACATTCAAATAATAGCATATATTTAGAAGCTTCCAAAATTAACATTAGATATTCCAATATATAGTTGCTCAGAAAAGTGGCCGGGGAAAGGTGACAGAGTTAATCCTATATAATTATTATACCTTCTCCTCCTACTCTAATCCTTCTAATCGGTCACGTCATTAGTCTCCTCACACACTAAAACACAGGACATTCCTAGTTGTACAATGCTTCACTAGTAGTATTATATATTTTGTTTATGATTTGCTCCTTGAATATGAGCTCTCTCTCTCTCTCTCTCTCTCTCTCTCTCTCTCTCTCTCTCTCTCTTTCATATGGAAGTCTTACATAATACTGAATGGGTCAATGTGGATTAAAACAAAATGCTTAACCTCAACATTACACAGAGTTAGTAATATGACTATGATGAAAAGTTAACCAATTAATCTGAAGATATTTAAACAACGTTAAGTTCGGAAATGATACAAATTATTCATAGCATTATTTTATTATGAATGGACAACATTTTGTCGTCAATATAATACACAAAATGTGCATCCTTTAGCAACCAGTTTAGAGTGTGGGAGGCTAACAAACTTCAAAGTGTGGGCGAAAAGACTTCAAGGTGTGGGCTAACGAACTTCATTGTTTGGGCTAACAAATTCATAGTGTGGGCGAAAAGATACGTGGGCGAAAAGACTTGTGGGCGAATTGACCGTAAACCCCTATCATATCTTAAATTATTTAATATACAGTACCGAATGATATAGTTCGGTAGTTCGGTCGCATTATTTAATTTTACTAATTATTATGCGATCTTATTCAAATTAGGAAGGACGTCTATCAGTTATAGTGCTAGAAACCATCTCAATGAACTTTAGCTAACATGACCCTTCCTAAGCAGTACAAAGCCGTCTAAATATATTTGAAATATAAAACGCACGTTACCGGTACTGCAATATACTGTATATATATATATAATTTACAGTGTATACATAATACGTGTAGGCCTATGTGTGTCAAAATAAACGAAAACCATTCCCTGTAGTGTGTAGAGAGCCATTTGTATCCCTATCTTTACTGCATAGATGAGAGAGAGAGGGGGAGGATACCCGTGATCGCTATACAGGACAGTAGATGTGGCAACGTGTGGTATAGAGATGCCTTGGTATTGACTTGGCTTGGTATGGTGATGAAACAGACTGGTGAAGAAAAGGTCTGGTCATGAGATGGCATGGTGTTGAGGTGACTCGTCTTGTTTGTGTGGTGTGATGGCATGGTGTTGATAATTATGTTCCCCACAATCATATAATGCCAAGCACAAATATTCAATCTTTCGTTGTTTGTATTACCGTAAGAAATTTACCGAACGCCTGAAAATAATAGCTATAAAATGCTTGCAGTCAAACTTTCACGCAATTACAAGGTCCCATGCAATTATAAAAAGGTATATTGTAGACCACAATCTTCGCCAAGCTTCGTTGTTGCTTGTATTATCGTGAGAAATGTACCGTACTCCCTGGTTATCGTGAGAAATTTACCGAATGCCTGAAAATAATACGCAATAAAATGCTTGTAATCAAACTTTCAAGCAATTACAAGGTCACATGCAACTATGAAAAGGTATATTGTAGACCACAATCTTCGTCAAGCTTCGTTGTTGCTTGTATTATCGTGAGAAATGTACCGTACACCCTGGGTATCGTGAGAAATTTACCGAACGCCAGAAATAATACGCTATAACTCCTCATGGGTTACCTCATGACCGCTCGCCACGGCTGCTGTGGACCAACTGAGATGTACTCCACTTACATCCACCCTCGCTCCCTCGCTACATACGTAATTATATAAAGAAATTACCGTATTTTAGCAATTTTGCCCTTCGGTTGCACCATCGTTGCAAGACAACCAGTGACCATAGAAGGATGGTTCGAGTGTCATTGGAAAGCTCAATTTACGCCCTTTCAGGGATACATACTTGTATTACGCTCTGGGTCTTGTTTATGCATGAAAAATAGCACGGAAACAACCCAATTTATGGTACAAAAAAACCCGCTGGGCGGCACAGTGAAATATACTCCACCACCCGCTTGTAAGGTGATAAAATGCTTGCAATCAAACTTTCAAGCAATAATAAAATGTAAATTGTACATACCAACACCCACACCAGTATGTTCTTCGTCAGGAACGTCTCCATTTTGTTCAACGGTCTGTGCAACATCAACCACAACATTTGCGACACGCAAATTATGCTTGGGGTGAAAGCCTATGATCGGCATATTTTCGTCTTCCGAGTCATCCACACTATCAAAACTCTCACCCAGACCTTCTATGGTTTCATTCAACAGCCTATTAGAAAGTTCTGAAGAGTTCAGCATGATATCTAGTTCCTGGGCGGTGACCCGGGTGTGATGAGTAGGGTGGCGCGACGCACTAGGGGTGGCGGCCACCGAATCGGACACGGGCAAATCTTGACCTTCCATTACGGCTGCTTGAGGGTTACTGAGTCATGATCACGCAGTGGGGATGTGTGGGTGGGACCTTGTAGTATACCGCCTGACCACCAGGTTTCGCTTTCCCCCTAAATTAGGGCGGGAATACGCCCACGGACTTAAGGCGGGCCCCGCCATTTAGTCCAATTTTCTCGATTCGGACTTAAGTCCGACCCCGCTAATAAAGGGTTAAGCTTTAGTTACCGTAAACTTTAAGAACGGATGAGAAAATAAAGTAATTGCGGCGGTTCAGGGCCGCCAAGAAGGGAGGGATTACTAAGCTTACCTCTAATCTGTCTGAATCTATTGAACATGCTGCTACACTGCATGATGTAAAGGGTGTGAAAATAACTTTAGAAGAGGCCCTAACTGATATCAAGTCGTATAATGTAGAGTTGTATAGCTTATATTCAGATGATCAGTTAGAGGATGAGATGGTGAAAGATATGCAGTATGTTAACCCTTAATTAGCGGCGAGCAACATAAGTCGAGTATAATAAATCTGGACTATCTGGCGGCGCTCGACATAGGTCGTGTGGCAATTTCAGCACGTAATGTTGCTGAGAGAGAGAGACAAGTGGTGGCAGGAGAGTAGCGAGCGTATGACTGCTCCAGACCACTGCGGCGAACCTACTGACATGAATCCCACCTCCTCCCTCCCTCTCTCACTCGCTATATACGGAATTGTATGGGGAAAGTGCCGAATTACATGCTTTTTGCACTCGCGTTGTACGGTTGTTGCAAGAAAACTAGCCATCATAAAAGGATCGTTATGGTGTCATTGGAAAGCTCTGTTTATGCCCTTTCAGGGATAGATACTTGTTTTACGCTCTGGGTCTTATTTAGGCATGAAAATGATCACGTAAACAGCCCTATTTTGGGTAAAAACACCCCGCTGGGCGGTACATATAAATAAACCGCCTAGGCCGCTCGTAAGGTGTTAATCAAGTAAACCGTCAGTTAGCTGAGTTAGATAGTGCTCTACAGACAACCACTACTGATAGATCTCATGATGGTGCAGGAAGTAGGAAACAGAAGGGTATTAAGCTACCCCCCCTAAAGTTGCCAGTTTTTGATGGGGATCCAACACAGTGGGTGGGTTTCTGGGAGCTCTTTGATTGTAGTGTTCACTCCCAAACAGACTTAACTGACATTCAGAAATTTACGTATCTAAAGGGACAACTTAGTGGTGAGGCTCTACAAATTGTTGGTGGATTTAGTTTGGTTGCTGCAAGTTATGAACCAGCGGTCACTATACTGAAAAACAGTTATGGTCAAAAGGATCGCATCAAAGCAGCTCACATAGCGAAACTGTGTAATCTCCCGCATCCTAGCCAGGAGGTCAGTGCTCTGAAAGATTTTTCCGCATCATTTGAGTGTGCGTTAGAGTCATTACGCTCTATGGATGTAACAGTAAGTGAAATGTGTACAGAACTGTTGCATAATAAACTCCCTAGTGCACTCTCTGAAGTGATTAAGCGTGAATTAAAAGACAACTGGCTGGATGTGGATGAATATGTTCGTGTGTTTAAGACTGAAGTGTGCAATCTAGAAAGTAGACATAATCCACTAGAACAGTTTGGGGCGACCGCCACAGCAGCATATGCAGTGTATCAGAAACCCGATACCAAGCAGAAGTATGGATGTAAGTTGTGTTTAAAGACAGGACATTTTTGGGCAAAGTGTGCAAAATACAAGAACAGTCCCGCCAAGGCCAATAGAGCAAGGCAGTTGAAATTGTGCGTCGGGTGCCTGTCGTCAGAACATGGCAGCCAGGGGTGTACTAACCCTAAAATTAGGCCGTGCCGATTCTGCCAACAGAAACATTTTAATTATTTGTGTCCGACGCCACGCCTTGAACAAATTGTACAACCAGTGGCCCCTGAACCAACAGTGACCATGGCTGTGGCTTCGGGCCGTAATGCAGTGTTGTTGCCTACCATTCAGATTCCCTTGACTGACAGAAACGGTCATACCAGTAGAGTAAGAGCTTTGTTGGACCAATGTTCGCAGCGTACCTTCATCTTGCGCTCTGCTTTATCGCAGCTTTATTACGTTAGGGTCAGTAAGGAACAGCTAAAGCTCCAGGGATTTACTGGCTCACTTGGTAGTACTGAGTATGAAATCAGTAGAGTTAAACTATCATCACAGAAGAAGGGTGCGTAATTTGAGAGCCGTTTGGGTGGAGGAGTTATACAGTATTAGAAGCCAGGGAGGGGATTAGGGATGGAGGTAAATGCTATCAAGGCTCGGGGTTACAAATTAGCAGATCCAGGTATCACTGATGGAGTAATTTGATAGGGTTACTGATTGGGGCGGACTTTTATTACCACTTTTTACATTCAGGCTCGTGTCAAGGAAGGAAGAATCGTTATGTTACCCACAAATTTATGGTTACGCACTGAGTCGGCACTTATCAGGAAGATATAGAAGGAAACTCATGTAGAGTTAGTCACTGTTCTTCAGTTAGCAGTAGACCCTTTAGTGGGAGATACAGGTGTGAAGATATTGGCAGGAATTCTCCAGAATTTAAAAGGATCTGACAGCTCTATGGGACTTGGACCATATTGGTATAAGTCTCTAATGCGGACTAGTAAGGGTGGGGAGAAAGGTCTTACACAGATTTTCTGAAACGGTGAGTATTCCGAAGCACAGGGACAGTATAGAAGTGGAACGGCCGTGGCAGATACCATTAGATAAATTACCTGATAACTTTACGTTAGACTGGGGCCAGAATGAGAGGATTGCAGCGTAAAGTTTATAAAAGATCCCAACTACTGTCAACAGTATACAAAGGTTCTGGGTAATCAGATTAGAAGACAAGGTGGGGGTTTATGGAAAGGGTTTAGGTAGAAAACAGGAATTCAGGCAGGAATCCCATTCACTACTTAGCTCACCATGGTATTAACAAGGATAGTGTTCCTACGCCTGTACGGATAGTGTTTGAATGTTCGGCTAGGATGGGCGAGAAGGGGTTCAGTCTGAATGGGACTGTCTCCATACAGGTCCGTCGCTAGTGGCTGACCTTACCCAGGTGTTTCTGCGCTTTAGATGCCATTCAATTTGACTGGGGGAGTGCTCTTGAGAAAGCATTTCTCATGGTGGGGTTGAGTGATAGAAAGATAGGGATGCTACTAGGTTTCTGTGGCCTGTTGATCCATTGGAGGTTGAAAGTCCTTACATTGTCTAACGGTTCCGTGCAGTTCTGTTCGGGGCCACCTGTTCCCAGTTCCTCCTTCATGCTACCATTCCCCCCCCCCCCCAAAACAACCGTCTATGATACAGGGGTACAGTGAAGTAGTTAACAGCTCAAAGGGGGGATGGATATTGATAACAATTGCAGGGGACGGCGTGATACTGTGGGTGATTTGCCAACAACAATGTTGGGATGCGTCCGTAGAAGTATTTTCCAGCGCCTAACCTGTCTTTACGTGGGGAGTGTGGTCACAACTAATGAGCATTTGCGGGAAACTAGTTGCACCTGAAGGGTATAGCTTCCGCCAAACAAGATGGGGTTAGGGTACTTGGAGTTGGGGTGCGTGGGTATCTAATAAGGATATGTTACCGGTTAATTTCCGCGGAAGTAGCCCTGCATTGGTTAGAACGCGAAGGCTCTAAGTCTAACCTGCGAGTGGGTTCGAGCCTCTAGGAGTGTTTGCTACCGGTAACCATCGGTGCGCGGAGGTTCGTTACAGGACTTGTGGAGATTAGAGTGTGGGTGAGATGTCCCATTCCAGATGACATGAGAGCGAAAATGCAGGGGTAGTTATAAAACGATATGATAGATAGTACAGGTATCATGTTTCCCCGTCAGGTCACTAATTCGACGAGGGTTACGCTGACACCTAAAGTGACGCTAGCTCAGTAGGATATGGGGTAGCGGCCCTATGCGGTTGGTGATGAGCCCGTGAGTAGGTTAGTTAAATGGCCAAAGATAAAAGTGGCGCCTATTAAGTCCCTCACACATACCCTAAAGATGGAGTTGACTGCTGTTCTTCTCGCCGATCGTCTCGCATGTTATATATGAGAGGCCTATGCGGACGATGATGATTATAGAGAATGTATAAATCTGGTCGGACAGTCAGAAAACCCTATGCTGGTTGTCTAGTAAAAAGATTTTGCCTATATATGTTCAAAATAGATTTGATGAGATAATGTCATGAGTCCACGGCGCTCATTTTCGTTATCGCTGTACCACAGAGGGACAAACACAGATGAGCTAGTCACCAGAGGGATATCATATGTGTCCCTTAGTTGCTTTCTCGCCTTTGGTGCGGGAGGGCCCCACATGGCTACATCACCAAATGCTATGGCCTGATTATGGCCCAATTTAGGGGGCTCAATAGGAGGGGCCACCACTGTTGGTTGTAAACATGCAGTCAAGAAGGAACCCTGTCATTGCCGGTACCGGTTGCCCCTACTGCCATATTGAATTGGGACGGTTGTATGGGCTCGATGGACTAATGGCATGCTAATGGCATGGGTCCTTAGGTTTATTCGGACTCTTAAAGAGAAGGACACAAGGGAACGATCAGGCAAAACCGGCATACTTGACGGTTGCCGGATTAAAGAGCAGCAGAGGCAGC
Source organism: Paralithodes platypus (assembly GCA_032716605.1). Taxonomy (NCBI): domain Eukaryota; kingdom Metazoa; phylum Arthropoda; class Malacostraca; order Decapoda; family Lithodidae; genus Paralithodes; species Paralithodes platypus. The sequence goes on along the minus strand of CM064548.1, from coordinate 36,218,153 downwards.
CATGATTAAGGTAGCTCAGAGAAGAAGCTAAACTCTGAAGAACATCATCATTTGTCAAAAGAACAGGGCACACGCAAGCAATATAGTGAAGCAGTTAGGCCTCGATTATGGAGGGAGGCATGATACGCGGTAGGAGTTTAGGCTACACCTTTCAGCTTTACATGATAGCGCAAAGTACCCTATTAGTATCCCTAAGAAAAAATATCGTATCGCCACTCTCCTTAGGATTACTTGCCACAAAGTGTTTAACCATAGTGGTTTTAGTTATGTTGTAAACTACCTAAGGCAACGCTGGTGGATCCCCAAGATTCGACCTGTAGTAACGGACGCCGTCAGGGGATGTATCATCTGCAAGAGATTGCAAGGTTACCTCATACCGTGCTGTACAGGGACCCTCCGTTGACGGAGTTTAGGGTTCCGGAAGTGAGTCCTTTCAGAGGTAACGCGGGCTTGACTACCCAGGTGCCTTGCCGGTAAAAAAGAGAAGGGGGGTATGGTAAGTAAACTATATGTAGTCTTATTCACCTGTTGCAGTTACTAGAGCGGTCCATGTAGAAACGGTGGTCTAACCTCTCCTGCGAATAATTTTTGCATTTTTTTGCATTTTGTAGGTTTAGTAAGAGGCGGGGTTACCCTGAGATTATGACGGGTGATAATGCAACCACATTTGTTAGCGGAGCCAGTACATTACGGGAAGTTGATGGATGATGCATGGTTAAAAAGGTGCTCTAGCGGAATTCAAGTGTGAGTGGCGGTTTATTACCGGAAGGGCGCCATGGTGCCGGTGCCCTATGGGAACGGGTCATTGGCATCCTAAAGGATGGCTGGAAGAAGGTACTGGGTCGAGCATTGGTTACCACAGAGGAACTGAATACGGTCATAATGGAGCTCGCAGCGCCACAGTCAATTGATCGCCCGCTTGGTTTACAGCTACAGTGATCTTGAAGACCCTCTACCCATCACTCATTCAACAACTGGTACAGGGGAGGCGGAGCAGAAGCTTTTCAAGGCGGGAAGTCACGGAGGAAGATCTCAAGGCCCCGACTTGGGTCGTAACAAATGATTCCGTCAAACAACGCTTCCAATATGTTACCGAAGCTCTCACATGACCTGTGGAAAAGGTGGAACAATGATTATCTAATATCACTCAGGGAGACAAGATCGTCACTTCAATGGTTTTAAAAAAAGGGGATAGCATCGCCGCAAGTTGGGGACGTCGTTCTCGTACATGATGACGGCCCCCGACTTTTTTGGCGGATAGGTCGGATAATGAAACTTCTTCGTGGTCAGGACCCACGAATGCGGGATAGTTCAGGTAAAAACAGGAAGCCGGTTTGACCACCAGACCGGTGGTTAAGCTATACCCACTATGAGATAGATTTAGAGGTAGTGAGATGGCAACAGCAAAGCCGAACTCTGATAATATCCTTCATGCTACTGGAGCGGAACACAGGTGATACCCCTCAGAGGCCGTCACGGCGGGCAGCTTTGGGTTCCTCCCAGTTGTGGCGACCCATGATCGGGACGGGACAATTGTAAATACTTTGTATATAACTGGTGGCGGAGTATGTCGTGAATCCTAGCGGGATCTATATACCGTAGTTTGAATTTCCCGGGTTCACAACAGCTGGTTCCTTTTTGTGTATACACATTACTTTATTTATCTTTGTGGATAAATATTACTGGGTTGCACCAATTAATATCTTAGTTTATTTTCCCTTATTATTTAATCACGGGAGACAATATAAGAACCCTTCAATAATATTTTATATTGTTACACTAAAAGGGTATCTCAGTACACTTTCACACAGAGGACTTCGTCCCGTTCACAACAAACCACCAGTTGCTGACACATAACAGAACTTCAATGAAAACTACACCTACCGACATGTCAATTACCTAACCTACCAATCTGATCATCACAGCTAAGTGCCTTATAATACTGAAAGTAATCTTTATATGCTATTAATGGGGACTACCACAAGATAACCCTACACATAAATGTTTACAAAGTTAAGTCACAACGCCGACCCGGTTAGCATATTTATAGCCTAGGACATTGCATCTTCCCAGGTCTAATTATTTACTTCATATCCGTTTCTCCTCTACCCCCTAGGAATTTTATTCCAGGGATAGAGAGGATCAAGAAGGGTGGAGTTCCTGTGGTACAACCGTCATCCTACCACGAAGAGGGGTAAGGAAGGAATGTGGTCTTCCAGGGCTACTTGTGTAAAGAGCCGGCTGGATAGTATTTGCAAGGCAAAATACTATTCCATTCCTGGATAACTGGACCCTCTTCTATGGTAAGGGGAACTGTATGCCCAGGATGGATTACATCTCTCTTCGACTCGGCGTTTCGACTTTAGCCAGCTCACTCGACAAGTCTGTTGCGGGGTTTTGTTAATAAAACCGCTAGGTGTTGTAAGTAAACATAGCATCCCAGACACATGCATTGATAGTAATAACGAACATTCTGGTTGTAGCGTAGATTTTCCGTCTAGGTCTAGTAGTTCAATCAGGTAAAAATAAATTAGTTAAAAACAATAGAAAAATAGTTGCAAATACAAGTAATAGTTTGATGGTTTTTTATTACAAAATTGCAGGAGTGTTATGTCACAACCTGACCGAACTTAGAGCACTGCTGACAAAAGAAAATATAGAACTAATAGCGCTAACTCTGAAACATGGATTAATACAGAAACCAGGCATTTTGTAGCAGAGTTTGATATACCGGGATATAGTTTGTTAAATTATGACCGAAACACGTATAGGAGGGGCGGCGGGTAGCAGTGTTTTTCAGGAGTTCATGAAAAAGCTGTATAAAATCAGGTAGTTAGAGGAAATAATGAAAATGAAAGTGTTTGGGTAGAGTTTACGAAGGTAGTGAGACCTTACAGTTATTGGAGATTATGTATAGACCGCCAAATATGAATAGAAATGACAGAACGTCATTATGGGAGGAAATTAAAATAGCATCAAGGTTTGGGAAACATTGGTGCAATATGGGGGATTTTTAATTTCCCTAATAATTATAGATTGGACAGCAAGCATCACAACTAGGCGACTATGCTTCAGAGGAGGTTTTTGAGGTAGTACAAGATAGTTGTTTATGCAATTCATAGATACGCCGACTATACGGTGTAAGATTCTCGATTTAGTTTTCAGGAATGTTACGGGACTAGGGTTCAAAACCCACCAATACATGAATAAATGATTAACTCAACTGAAAAGGAAACCCAACTTATCACCGTGGCTATAAGAATGGAAGTTAACCACCCAAAACTTAGGACTGCAAGGTTAATATTATCCTCCCAGCGAAACCCTATTATTATATTACCCTATTGCCATACACACAAGTCAATCATTTATCATATAATTGATATTATTAAGTTTACGGTCAATTAAATGTCAGTAGAATAATTTATGCTTTCGTAAATCCTTTAGGATTTATATGTAACAGGAAACACAGAAATATTCTCTAAGGTAATTTAAAAATCTTTACGTTAATTTGAAAGTGAAAAGATAGTAGGCTACATGAAAATAAATAAAGGTAGGTTATGGATGAAAAGATAATTTAAAAAGTATGGATATTATTTACATATAAATTACACTTTCTACATCTATCCTTACATTCACACAATACCACATAATCATACAATACTAAATAATAATACTTATCTATCGAGAGATAGATTTACAAGTCAGGACAAACTCAGGATGTCCCATGGCGCCGGGTCTTGGCGAAAGCAGAGGCGTGGGAGGAAGAACTGAAGTTTCTCAAATCCTATATTCTCTCAGTACCGTGCATGGTCAGTAAAGTTATCGTACTGGACCTAAATACAAACTACTCGCTCCCCAATTAAACAACTTAACTCAACTAATAATTATATAGAATTACTTCATTAAATCTATAAATGAAGAGTAAAACCGTAAATCACGAATTCTATAAGGACTAATAATACGTCTGCCAGGAGAGATGCTTAAACAAGGTAACGTGTGCGCTTGGCGCACACAATCTGCCGGCTTTTATGGCCTGCCGGAAAACGATGTCTGGCAAGTAGGGTACAGTACACTCTGAACACAAAGTATGTTCCCCGAAGTTAGTTTACTTCCTAAAGACCTTCCTATGTACAAATGAAATAGGCACCATATACCCAATAATAATTAGTTAACTCTATCCCACCAGCAATTAGTTTAATTAAGGCAATACATACCACCTCACCCCATTAAGAGATTTATAAGGAAACATTGTAAATCAAAATATTCTAAGTTCTAGATACATGTCTGCAATTACATTGTTTTTCCCCTTGATATGAAAAATGTGCAGATTGTAAGGCTTCAATGCCAAACCCACCTCATGAGACGCTGGTTAGAGTTTTTCATCTTATGCAGAAATTTGAGGGGATAATTTTTTTTTTTTTTTTTTTTTAAGAGACAATGAACGGAGGAAGGAAAAACACAGAAAAAAAAAAAGGGCCCATGGGCCAAAAGGCACCCCCCATTCATAAAATGTTTGAAACCACTGGATTTAAACTGTGATTGATTGTAAGTTTGTGGAAAGCAATTCGAGGAAGTGAATCCACAGAGTAGTAGCTCTGGGGATAAAGGAATTCTGATAAGAGAAGTTGGCATTGTGGAGGAGAAAGTGTAAATTCATGGGCGCTCTCAGCTGCCTAGTTCTATGGGGACAAGATGTGGAGAGGCGGCACAATTGAAGCAAGTTCCCTCGGAACAATTGCTGTGAAAATATCTGTTAGAATAATGCAAGGGGGCTTGCCCGTTTCTTCGTATGGCTAATGTAGGAAGGTCCTGTGTGATGCAGGGTTATGATTGAATCTCATCAGGTGAACACATCACTAGGGAAGCACGAACCATTCAATTAAACATTACAACTTATCAATGGCAAAACAACAATGCAAAAAACTCGTTTTCCATATTACTATAATGTCTCTGTTATGGTTTGAACTGTGTGAATGCATAGCAAACAGGATGTAATACTTCAGTTCTCGCTATACTGTAACAACACAGACCCTGATACCCACATCACTGCGCATCTATTTGCAAGCTAAACGGGCTTGGTGAATTGTGGAGATTTCAGTATGGGCGCATTTGGGAGAAGGGCACGGATTTTCACGAAAGCGTCCTGGCCTTCCTAAGGTCCACACAAACTTCTTCGTTGGACTGACTAGGTCTGTTAAAAGTTGCAGAAGAGGGTCAGAAAAATTGGGCACAAAAGTGCTGATAGTACCCACTCATGCCCATGAAGCGCATTAGTGCCTTACGATCATGGGGAACAGGCAGGGCCGCAATGGCTTCTACTTTGGCAGATACTGGTGTAACCTCAACTTGCCCAACCACATGAACAAGAGGATATTACGTTGGCATGTCCAAACTCACTCTTGGCCAAGTTTACTGTTAAGTGTGCTTCAGCCAGGTTGTAGAATAGGGTGCACAGTTGGAAGTTGATGATCTTTCCCATGATTTGATCGTATACTACCAGATCGTCCAAGTAAGATTGCACCCCGATGAGTCCCTCGTGTCACCTGATGAATCAGCCGTTGGACTAAAGGTTGCTAGGTGCGTTGACCATCCCAAAGGGCATTGACGGTGTGTAGTGGTGATAAGCCGTCAGGGGTGGCAAGCGCAGAGATTCGTTTGGCACGCTCAGTCAGCCGGACCTGGTAGTTACCACGCAATAAGGCTCTATCTTGGTAATGTAGTTGGCATCCCCCAGTTGGGGCGATAAGGTCGTCAATCCGAGGAAGATGGGTAGCAGTCCTGACAGGTTAGTTGGTTAACCTGGACGGTAGTCAGTGCACATCCGGAACCGATCCATCCGGCTTGTCCACTAGCAGGCATGGTGAAGCCCACTCCTGTCACTCTTCTCCACACAGGCCCACGCATCCATCAGGAACAATCACCTCCTTCCTCAGGGCCTCCCGTCTTCCATGGGACTGGCACGGTAGGGGAGCTGCTTGATGGGACGAGCACCGTCGACCAACCACACACCATGCTCAACCAGAGGGCACGGCGGAACAGGGAACATCGCCAAACAGCTGTGGAAACTCATTAAGCAGGGATTCCAAGTCACCACTCTGGTCCGGCGGCAAGTGATGGACTTTTAGATGTTAGGAGTAGACAAGAAAATAGAGTTTTGCAATTTCGTGTCCGAGGGCAAAGAAATATCTCCTTCATCCGCAATGACAAAGTTTGCTTAAAAATCCACGTTCAATATGGGGCCTCATTGCCCGGATCTCTTACAAAGTATGGCTTGATCAGGTTTTCACATGTATTAGTCTCTCTGCCTTTCGTCTGTCAGGCGTGTTTAGGACATTAATTTACATTACTGGTCTTTCATTTTATTACATAAGGACCATGAAAACGTACTTTGTAAAGGTTTTCTTAGGGATTGGCAGAAGAAAGGCTAAACACAAGATCACCTGGCTTAAACTCTTCTGGCAACAGCGTTCCTGTCAACATTTTCTTGCATTGTTACTTGCGAATCCGGCAGGTTTTTCATTGCATGTTTCTATAGCAGTTTTTTATCTTTGTATAAACTGATGAAACCTAGGTAAGAAGAGGTTTAACGGGAAGGTGTATCTAACCAAAGTTTCTTTTAGAACTTTACGCGGACCTCTCATCTCATGACCAGACACCAACTCCAACGGTGAAAAACCAAGGGACTCTTGTACACTACTCCTTACAGCATACAACACAAATATGAATACCTTCATCCCCAATCTGCATTATTTTCCTCTGGGCAATACTTTGGTCCAACATTGACTTGAGAGTTTGATGTAGGCGTTATAAGGCACCTTGGGACTCTGGGCTACAGGCTGGGGCTTGGTTACTGGTGCCACTCCCAACTTTTCCATAGTTTGTTTGAAACGGTTGGAAGTGAAATTGCTACCTAGGTCAGATTGGACAATATGAGGAATTGACTACTGAGTGACGCAATTACTAAGGGCGTTTCACGATTATTCTTGGAAGTTATTCGCCTCTCAATGGAAAAACCTCTGGATACCTAGTGGTAGAACAACATAACCGGTAGCAAATACTCATTTCCACTGCGTGTTTTAGGCAAGGGACCAACACACTCCATGAGTACTTTAAGAAAGGTTCCTCTGTCACTGGAATTGGATTTAATGGTGCAGGTTTTATTGGCTGAGTTTGGTTTTCCAGCCATTTGGCAACCAGGACAGGTTTTACCGTAGTAGGCAACAGATTGCTTCATTTTAGGCCAGAAGAAGTCCTTGGAGATTTTGGTATAAGTTTTGTTAACACCTAAATGTCCAACACTGACGGTCCGGGACCCATCGATATGATAAGAGATCTGAAACATAGTAGGTATAACCACTTGGTGGTATTCTTGCCAAGTTTTCATTCGCTGGTACTTTAGGAGGTCTGTATTTTCTCAGTAGGATACCGTTCCTAAAATAAAAGCATTTGGGAAAGTTCACTAACTCAGGAATCCCAGATAGCCTCGTCAAAGAATGGTGCTAAATCAGAGTCTTTTACCTGGGCTTTGCTTTAATAATACCGGAAACTGCATTGAAGGACTCTGAAGAGTTCCCCCGGCGGACGGTGGGAAGAATCTTAAGAGTCAGGGGAAAACAAAGCAATTTAAAACACTGATTTTTTTTTTTTTTTTTTTTTTACCCTGGGCCATGCCAAAATATCACTCCTCCACACTCCCCTCTTTCCCCAGTTTCCTCCCCTCCTTCAGTTTCCACCTATTTTCCCTGTGATCCCCCCCTTTTTGTTTCCTGTGGGCTATTTTAGTTGAGTAACATTAGCGAGTTGGTATAGCAGGGCGTTGTCATCACTGTTCGCAAGCGAGTGCAAGAGCGAGAGAGAGTTATCGATCGACAGTCTCTCTCCAGAGGTGGAGGAAAGTGGTGGCTGGGAGGTTGGCCTCAAGACATACATTGTGTAACTTCCGGCCTGTATCACCGATTTTGACCATCAAAACTCTGTTTCCACTTGTTTTATTGTTGTAACAGGTTAATACCTTTATACTCAACCTATTATAGGCGCATATGGGATAAGAATCATGCTATTTATGGTAAACTAATATTTTTAGTGATGGGAACAGCTCAAATACGTCAGCACAGGAGTGTGGTGTCTCATACCCCCCATGCGCACTT